>DWDX01000564.1:0-25257 GCA_018245675.1 Agara michaeli
CCACTTACCATCAGGTGGCCCGTCTGCCTGTTTGCTAGGTTAGTTTATATATAAAAAAAAAAAAAAAAAAAGATGGTTGAGTTTGACAATGTAATTAGATTATTGCATTAATATAACTGAGCTCGATATAAGCACTTGGACGAGTTACGGGGGCAACCGGGGAACTATGCAGGAACGCCAAACACGTCCCGTAAAGCGTCCGTCAAATGAACAATGGCACCGCAATCTCACATCAAACGGACTCGCGCTGTTAGATGCTACGCTAATCCCTTTATAGACCAATAAGGAAGCGGGTACGTGGAGCATTCAATAATAACCAAAAACCAAAAACATCACCCTCAGGACCGCTTTGCATAAAGAGAGTCACGCATAAAATCTTACGACACTCGAAAACAAGATTTAATTTACATTTAACTATTTACAAACCAAACGATTTTGATTACTATTTCCACGGCTATACAGTCTGCTATCAACTAAACGAAATACAAATTTAACTTTGCACGGATGTTAGTGAAATCATTACGAGTGGCTTCTAGGTGTATTGCGAAACTTGCAACGATATACGAGTAACAATGCTATTGCTCGTGTTGTTTTCATTGCTGGTTTGTTTAACGAATGTCATGTTACTTCTAAACAAACGCAGCAATGAATATATATCTGGGTACAAAGTTGCCGAACTCCGTTATGAGTAGCACAATCAATTTATGGGGCATGCCCTCTTTAAATTAAACGGCGGACAATGGTCAGCCAGTCCAACTGTTATCCTAAGTTATGGCGGATTAGCCGTATCTTAATATCAGATACATTAACAAGGGTTAGAAATGCTATCTCAGGCGTGATTGTTAATGAAATGCTCTATTCTGGCGACGGACAATGCTCCACGTAGGCAAATACGGATCGCGGCGTTGGAATAGCGTATTAAATAAACGATACGATGTTCAAATGAATAATTCTGATCAATTTTGAATGTCTTGGAATACATTGTACCTAAAATTTTAAGAGTTAAATGCTGCATAAAGGTAAAAAGTTTTCTTTCTAAACAAAATCCGGCTACTGCTTGAAATTAATTATTATAAAACTATGTTGACTGCCTCGTTGGTCGAGCCGTTGCTGGCGCGACTGCCGATCGGGAGGTCCTGGCTCACCACTTATTCCATTGTGGGACTTAAACGTAACTGGTGAAATGTGGGGGTGTACTACACTCCCTCTGCCTACCCCTTAGGGGATTACAGGCGTATGTTACGTTACATAGTATAATACTCACATGTAAATATTGTACAGTGCCACCGGCAAGTTCGTCAACACACCAGTGCCGTAGATGAGCCACTCGAACCCATTGGCTAGGGTGTAACTCCCAAAAAGGTACCTCTTGTAGAACCTGGTACCGTTCATCCCCGTCCAGAGGAAGAAGAACGTGGAAGCCTTAAACAATCGTGCAATTATTGTTATTTTAAATATGTATGTGTATGGTAATTGCATTTCTTAAATTTCTACGCCGTATAAGGCAAAATATGGATTGAACTAAAAATTCTGTAAAATCTTTAACTGTACCCATATTGATGCAAATAAACGTCTTTGTCTTTGCAATGCTTCATATACATTTGACAAATTCGTAATATAATTCAGTTCAAGGTAGATTATTTAGTACAAAACAAATTCAGGCAGAATATACATAGTCTGCTGAGAGGCCGATAGAACGCATTACTTTTGGAATATGAGCTTGAAACCGCACGAACAAGACAATTTTACCGTTTGATTTTAAAAACACAATCTGCGTCAAGTCAGGTGTCCGATAGGATTGAACCCGGGACCCCTGAAGTGGGATGTTTAAATCTAAGCCCCTACACTATCACTGCTATAATTTTGCATCATGCTCAATATTATATACATCTACTCACCCACATACTAAAATCGTATCCCCACGGCAAAAACAGAACACCGGTGTTATACTTCTCCCAGTGGCTTAAATAGAAGTTGAACAGAAGATTCCACATGACATAGTACATTCTGAAACGGTACAACATTAGAGAACATATAACAATAGAACTGAACAATCAATACTAATATTATAAATGTGAAAGTATCCCTGTCTCTCTGTGTGTCTGTCTGCTACGCTATCACGCCTAAACCACTGAACATTTGGTACGGAGATAGATGTGACCTTGGGAAAGCATATGGCTACCAGATAGGCTACCTTTTATAGCAAAAAAGGGGTTGAAGGGACTAAAATTGCTATGTGTTATTATTATTGTAATTATTCATAGCCATTAATTCATTATTAAGGTCTAAATCCCTCTCGCCGTGAAACCTGACCCAGTACTGGACCAACGATAGGGTCAAAAGAAAAAAGGAACGGAATCCCCTTACCTTATCGGCGGGATGGAGTAGTCCAAACGACCGAATATGGAGTACAGGCAGGCGGGTATGAAGAACACCGAGTAGGAGTCCAGGCCGTGGTCGAACAGCTCCCCCAGGGGACCCGATGTTTGCGTTCGACGCGCCTGCTTACCGTCTATGCCATCTGCCGTTTGAAAACTTTGTAGCAAACGCTTATAGCAAACAAAACCGCACTGCGACTACGGATCGATGACTTTAAAAAGGAGTTAAAACAGTATTTGATTACAAAAGCCTACTACTCTGTGACCGAATACTTAGAAGACCGAACTTAAAAATGATTGTCAATATTTTACATGTAAACAATTGTTCAAAAGAGTGCCCAGAGGTTTTTTTCCTCCGGCTTTTTTTTCCTCTTGGTCTACATAGCACCAAAGCCGATGTAAACCCCGGGTCTTGATATGTGTGCGGTGCTGGGTACCGGAATCGCGGTTTTGTGTTTATTTTAAAGGTCGAGCCACATCCAGGTCTTTCCGGAATACAGAGACACGCTGAATTGAATGCTTATGATACGAACGAAGACAATTCCTTACCTTCTGTTCTGCTCAGTTCTGATCTGAATTTTTGAAGGTCGTGTAGATCGTAATTCTTTTAAGCCGGTACTGAGGGTTAAAACGCACCTTGTGGTTCTATTGGTCGGTTCTGTGACATAGCTGTTGGGTATTAGTGTTGGTGAAGCTTCTCTCTCCCAAAGACTGACTGAGCGGCGCGCAATGGCGGATGTCGCGCGTTAACTGTTTGTTCATCTCTTCCTTCCTTGTTATTCAACCATTATAGGGGATAGGCGGATTGTCGGCCAAGAGCGGCTATATTGCTCATGCGTTTCTAGTTGATGCAATTGTTACAGTTGTTTGACGAAGAAGTCAAATCAAAATGATTGTAATAGACAGTTTGTTCTCAAGTGAGTTTAAAACCTTCTCTAAAAACTTTCTGTCAGGAGTGACCGAACGGTATACTGTGCTACGTTACAAAAATAATGGTTATATGACTGGTAGTGAAATGATAAGACTTGGTGGTACTTTCTCTTAACACACGAGGACGTGTGCATCTCAGGATAGCCGTGTCGGATCTGTGGTCGTGAGTACAGTCTTTAGACTGATACCCAAACGTAAACAGGGAGTGGGGCATACTTAGATATAAAGGCGCTGCTGCGATGTCATGGGGTCATCATTCATTCATTCGGCATTCCTTCGGTGTTCATGAGACGTTGATTTGTTCTGAGCTGATCGACCGAAAGATCGAAAACTCACGTAAATCGAGGACAGGGGCCTCCTTACTATTGTGTAGTGACGTAAGTCGAGGACAGGGGCCTCCTTACTGTCGTGTAGTGATGTAAGTCGAGGACAGGGGCCTCCTTACTATTGTGTAGTGACGTAAGTCGAGGACAGGGGCCTCCTTACTGTCGTGTAGTGACGTAAGTCGAGGACAGGGGCCTCCTTACTGTCGTATTGAGTCACGTAAGTCGAGGACAGGGGCCTCCTTACTATGGCATTGAGTCACGTCAAAGTAGGGCTTCTTTGACCCTTAGTTAAATTATGGTGTATTGTTCATTTTTATTTATACTTAGGTCGAGGGCGACCTTTTTGCAGAATGGCCGTGTCGGCGCTAGCTAATAGAGTTGTTTGTCGGCGCTAGCTGGTGGAATTGTTACAAACACGCACACGTGCAACGTGTGCGTCATCGTACCACCCTCTACGAATCAGGCGAGGTGGGGATGTACCTGCCGCCGGCTTTATAAGGCAGTGCGCCTTGCGGACCGGTTACACAGGAGAGCTTCAGTCAGCATTCAACCACACGAGCGACAGCACCTCCGGATCCTTGCGAACTCCACTCTTCGGACGAAGAAACCGCGCCGCGCGCCTTGGCCGCGACGCTGTTCGCTGTAGGGCGACTGATTTCGGATGGGAGACCGTCTGCCTTCTGCCGCCCCTCCGCGCGCCGCTCCACCGCGCCGGCCCCGATCACGCTCTACGAGTGCGAGAAGGACCGCGCGCGTGGACGATCATGCGCGTGGAAACGAGACGGCATGCACCGGTATGCGTAGAGTAGCGCAGCCGTACCGGCCGGCGGCCTCGATGAGTCGCGCAACATACTGTTGCGCACTCTCGAATCGCCGCCGCGCCCACCCGGCGCGCCGCACGATACCGCAGCCATCGCCGCCGCCACTACGTCACCCGCGCCAATAGGCGCAGGTTCGATTCCGGCAGTGGCAACACGGCCGGCGTTCCAAACGCCGCCGCACGCACCCGCCGCCACCTCGGCCCGCTACCAGGCCGACACTCCGTCCCGTACTGGGGACCTCGCGGCGAAAAACATACCTGCCTGGCTTCAGGGATATTCCCCTGAAACCGTGCGCAGGTATGATCAGCTGCTTGAGGCCCAGTTACTGGACGAAAACGTCACGTCGGAGGACATGCTCCTCCAGGCGTGTACGTTTATTCAAGAGGCCCACACCCGCACCAGACCACCGACTCCGACCGAGGCCGCGCTGTGCGAATTCTTCCGGCACTATGCCGCGGAGATTCGAGCACAGCGACGCCCTAGGGCGCCCTCGGACGAAGAAGCCGATGCAGAGAGGGACGCGAAGCGTCTCCGCTCCCAGCCGCGTACCGCGCCGCGACCATCGCGCGACCCGCGCGTGTAAGTAAAGGCCCCCCAGTATCCCAGGGGCAAACCAGGAAGTCAATAAAACCACCGCGTCCATCTAAAACTGCTGCAGTTACGATTACAGTAGCCGAAAATTCTGCGGTTGGTTATGGTGCGGTAATGACTGCAGCGAAAGAGCGTGTAAAATTAACAGACTGCGGAATCTCCGAAGTACGCCCAAAACGTGCAATTACAGGTGGGCTGGTTCTGGAAATCCCAGGGGCTGAGAGCAACGAAAAAGCAGACGCCCTAGCGGAGCGCCTCCGTGAGGCACTAATTGATATGGGCGTAAAAGTAGCACGCCCTTTCAAAACCGGGGAGGTAAGAGTGATGGACTTAGATGAGTCCATTACGCGACAGGAAGTAGGAGCAGCAATCGCAGAGGCTGGCGGATGTTCTCCGGACGACATAAAGGTTGGAGAAATCCGTCTTAATCCTTCCAAGTTAGGCACCGCGTGGGCCCGTTGTCCACTCGCTGCGATATGCAAACTCGCCCGTGAAAAACACATACGTGTGGGTTGGATAAGAGCACGGGTGCAAGTGCTGGCCAAGCGCAAGCTGCAATGCTATAGGTGTTTTGAGATAGGGCATGTGCGTCAGCAATGCCAGAGCACAGTTGACCGGAGCTCGCGTTGCTACAGCTGCGGAGAACCGGGTCATATAGCCCGAGAGTGCACAGCTAAGGCACCCAAGTGCATAATATGTGCGGACCTTGGACTGAAATCGGAACATAGAATGGGAAGTGCAAATTGTGCTATACTTAAGAAGGAAAACCGGACAGCTGGCAGACCAGAGGAACCTCCTATTCCAAATTTAGGGCCAAAACAGTCAGTCAGCCAACCGGGAACACAAGAGGCCATGGAGACACAAATCTCTCAGGATTTTGGGTCCTCCAGGGCAATCTGAACCACTGCCGCGCTGCACAGGCCTTGTTCTTGCAGACTCTTGCGGAATGTTCGGTTGCCGTGGCAGTAGTAGCGGAACCCCATAATGTCCCGAAACACCCAAGATGGTTCGGAGACAATGGGGACTCCGTTGCTATTTTCTGGGCTGGTGAAGAGGGTCACCCTCACTGCTTTTTCTTAGATAAGGGATCAGGGTACGTAGCTGTTAAATGGGGGCCCTTGGTATTAGTTGGTTGTTACGTTTCTCCCAACTGTAGCATCGCCGAATATGAAACCTACCTGGACGAATTGGGCGCCTTCAGCCGTAGATGGCTGCTCCAAAAAGCTATTGTACTGGGCGATTTTAACGCCCGTTCGAAATCATGGGGGGACACTCGGGACAATCAGAGAGGTGAGGCATTTCTGTCATAGTCGGCAGGGCTAGGACTCCGCCTTCTCAATCAGGGGTCTATAAGCACTTGTGTGCGATGGCAGGGAGAGTCAATCGTCGATATGACATGGGCAACCCCTTCTGCATCGCGCTTGATATCAGGATGGAAGGTAGCACAAGAGATGGTCACATTGTCTGACCACCGATACATTATTTTCGTTATATCCTTGCAACCTAGAGTTAGTAAGAATCATGCGCTGCGACGCTGGTCCCTCAAACGGCTCAACCGGGAACTGTTGATTGCCGCTGCCAACGTCGTAGCTTGGTCAGAGGGCATGTCCTTATCCGATCCAGAGATGGGGTCTATCTGGTTTCGAGGTGCCATGACATCAATATGTGATGCCTCAATGCTCCGAGTCGGATCAGCAAGGAGAACGGCAGTGTATTGGTGGTCTGAGGATATAGCCCGTCTGCGGCGTACATGCATGAAATTCAGACGTCAATACGCGAGAATCCGAAGAAGACGGCGAGCCCTAGCCGAAGCGGTTGCCGGAGCCTACACAACTTACCGGGATACCACTAAAACACTTCAGTTAGCCATATTGGCCGCTAAGGCCAGGTGTTGGAACGAGCTCATAGAAGGACTGAATAGAGATCCTTGGGGGCGTCCATACAAATTAGTACTGAATAAGCTCAGACCCTGGATCCCCCCGCTTACGGAAACACTTGAACCTAGATTCGTGGAAAAAATCATTAGCTCACTCTTCCCTAGGGTTCGGGATAGACCGTCGTCCTCGACAGCATCGTTGGGCAACAGATTGTGGTCCGATGACCTCGAGGTGTCTGAGGTAGAGCTAGCGTGCGCTGTGAAACGTCTCGGAGCTCGCAACACTGCCCCCGGACCGGATGGTATACCGGGAAGCGTGTGGGCATTAGCCCTGGCAGCTTTGGGAAGTAACCTAAGGAGGCTATTCAATAGCTGCCTTCGCCTTGGCGTCTTCCCTTCCGGCTGGAAAGAAGCGAGGTTAGTCCTCTTGAAGAAGGAAGGCAGGGCTGCAGATTCTCCCTCTGCGTACAGACCAATATGTTTACTGGACGAGGTTGGTAAACTATTTGAGCGGGTCATAGCCACCCGTCTCATTTGTCACCTATCGCGGGTGGGTCCAGAGCTGTCAGACAACCAGTTTGGCTTCCGACAGGGACGATCGACTATAGACGCAATACTTCGGGTCCGTTCCCTGTCGGAGCGGGCAGTCTGCGGGGGTGGAATGGCGCTGGCGGTAAGCTTAGACATCGTCAACGCCTTCAACTCCCTGCCCTGGTCAGCGATAAGGGAGGCGCTTACTCATCACAATGTGCCGCCTTATCTACGAGACATAGTAGGGTCGTACTTACGCGACAGGGCCATACAATATGTGGGCCGTGATGGTAAAATGCATCGCAGGGAGATAAGCTGCGGAGTTCCACAGGGGTCGGTGTTGGGACCACTTCTTTGGAACTTAGCATACGACGCGGTCTTGCGTATCGATCTCCCCGTCGGCGTTAGTAGCGTCTGCTATGCGGACGATACCATGATAATCGCCGAAGGAGACACCTTCGAGAGGACTGCTAGGCTCGCCGAAAATGGAGTGAAACGTGTTATTGCCAAAATTTGCGACTTGGGCCTTAGGGTTGCGCCAGAAAAGACGGAAGCGATGTGGTTCCATATGCTTCCCAGGCGACTGGATCCACCCAGTTTGACAATTCATGTAGGAGACGGCGACGTACAGGTGAGCAGATATTTAAAATATCTGGGCCTCACATTGGACAGCCGCTGGGGCTTCGAAGAGCATTTTGAGCGTTTGGTGCCACGGATTCAGCGGGTAGCCGGTGCAATGCACCGAATACTGCCAAATCTGGGGGGGGGGGCAGGAAGGCGTCCGCCGTCCCTACGCTGGGGTCGTGCGATCAATGGCCCTTTATGGCGCACCTGTATGGTCGGAGTGGGCTAAGACACAGCGCTGCAGAGCGAAGCTTTACAGCGTGCAGCGCAAGATGGCCATCAGAGTAGTGAGAGGATATCGCACAATATCCTTTGATGCGGCTACAGTTTTGGCTCGCTTTCCGCCCTTTGATATTGTAGCAGACATGGATGCGAGGTTATACTACCGTTGTCGCTCCACTAGCCAAAGCGGCGGAAAGATAACGGACCGAGAGCTCAGAACGCTGCGACAGCAGGCCCACCATCAGGTACTGGTCGAGTGGCGGATGCGACTGGAAGAGGAGGGGAAAGCTTGCCAACGAGTAGTTAGTGCGGTCTTGCCAAGTTTCGAGGCCTGGATGGGACGCCGGTATGGCAACGTCACCTTCAGGCTGACACAAATTCTTACCGCACACGGGTGTTTTAGTGAGTACCTGTGTCGGATTAAGCGCGAGGCAACAACGCAATGCTATCATTGTGGAGGGGATCGGGACGACGCACAGCATACTCTCGAAGTGTGTCCTGCATGGCAGTCTGAACGGCTCGCTCTGGTCGGTAAGATTGGGAGGGATCTTTCCCCGTCAGCAGTCGTAGCAGCGATGCTGACGAACAAAGATGCTTGGCAGGCTATGGTCTCTTTCTGTGAAATAGTTATGGTAAAGAAGGAGACCGCCGAGCGGGATAGACAGAGGGTTGGCCATGCTCTATCACTGGGACGTAGGGGGGGTAGTAGCCAGTGTTCCAGGTCCCAATAGCGACTATCTAGGACTGTAGTCCTGAGGCGAGCCCGATGGGCAAGTGCGCAAGGGAGGCACTGGTCGCGTTCCCAGGAGATCCCAGTACCGCTCCTAACATGCGCTAGATGGCCACCGGGGGGGTTTTAGTGGGTATAAATCCCACATGCCCCGAACTCCCCCCCAGGAGTCCGCGGGTATCTTTGGAAGATTTCCCCCTCGAAAAAAAAAAAAAAAAAAGGACCTTGACATCCACTACAGCGATAACTAAACATCGGGTACCTTTCTTCTCATTTTCTGATTCTACAACTTAATAAATCAGCTCCAGGAAGCGAGCCGTTCGGACTAGTGGATCGTAATGAGTGTTGGAACTAAATAATTTGGCAGAGAAAGGTAGATAATTTAGCAAGAAAAGGTTTAGTACGTAATAGAACATGTGTACACGGCTCGCCTAATAGTACTATCGAGGCACCTATGTCTACTGTGAGGCAATTCTTATTAAAACAATTTTTGTTTCGGTTTGAAGCATGCCGGTTTTCGTGTATAGTAGAGGTCACCATCTTAATCCTTAAGAGCAGTGACCTCTTATAGCACTTACACTAACTAAAAGGATACTGGACTGGACTAATACTAACATATGCGATACTAACTGGACTAATATTAGTGATAGCCCTGATCCCGTAGTTCAATGAATACAAAACAACTAATCTCATGTAATAGCTATTGCTAACTAAGCTAACAGTTACTTTCCTACAGTCCTATTAGAGTTTGACGGCAGATGCTGCTGTTAAAAATTAATAATCAATATTTTTTACCAAATCTCATTGAAGTTCTTTATTTCTACTCTTTAATACAATAAAAGTAATGGCATTCATTTCGTGCTAATAAATAGATTTTAAACAGGAAAAATGTAAGCATATTCTCTATTCATAGTGTAAATTAATTGTACTAAAATACCATTTTAGCAACGGCATTCGTTGTAAAATCGAGCTCGTGTTCCTGAGGGGCTCTTGCCGCTACAGCGTGATACGGTCCCATAATCTCATTAATATGTTACACCCGCGTTATTTCGAGTGAGCTTGCGAAAATTAAATGAATTGTTCACTAGATTATCCCACGGATAGTTATTAAAATAACGTCCGCCAGCGGTTGGTAGCCGGTGTATTTACCCTCTTCTCACCTGAATAGTTCCATGGAAGGCAATTAATTCTCAGTCTAGTCACGAAAATTTTTCATTTTAATTAAAACTCCAACCGGTGGATCGTCGGCTAATTAACCCATTAAAACACAGACTCTCCTTTCATTTTGTCTTTTTTCCCCCTCAGCGTTCACTTTCTTGTGATTTTCCAAATGAAAATGAAAATAAGGCGGAAGGACTGAGGACCCTTTCCGATTAAATGTTACTACATTCCGATGTGCAGTTAATGATATTTATGGGGACCAACCCGAGGCTATTGGCATTGATAGCTTACGCGTTCACAAACATTTTTTTAATTACAGTTCTATCGTAAAATTACCGTGGAAGGAAAATACTTGCGTGAACAACTAATGATTTCAAAGACTTGTTAAAAGTCTTTTATAAAACGTTTGTAGAATTCTTCTCTAAGGATTAAGAATCTATTGATCCCTGATGAGTTTTTAGACATAGTTCTGTAAATTCAAAGTTTTTCTCGCCTAATCAGAAATTGTAGACACACTACTGTGTTGTTCATAATTTATGTTTTAATATTGTGAAACGGGTAAGTATTTTATGTAATGCCAAAGTTATGAAAACCTAATCCGATTTCTTTGCCTCGAAATTTATGTTTGTAAAGGAGAGCTTTTATAAATCATATTTATGATAAAGCCCGACGTGCGTGGGAAAATTGTAGCAAATACGTAAGCGTATACCACCGTCCTTGTTTGTAGCGGTAATAAATGTTGCAAACATCAAAGAATAATCGAATCGCCGGCTAAATGAAATTCCTTAACGAACAAAGTAGGTGTCGAGATCATCATCAAAATAAGAAATTCGGCACAACGTCATCAGTTAATTAAGATATTTAAACATTTCACCACTTTCAATTTTTTATTTCTTTCATCGCGAAAACATGAGGAAATATTTTTAGAATAATTACCCACTCGGTTTTCGAGTGCTGCTTTGTATGCAAATAACGGTCTGGGAACCGTTTGTCGTGTATGAAAAAGCTTCTAGTCAATGGGAATTAGGCATTATTTTCTGTGGAGTTTTCGTTGTGACGTAGAAAAAATATGACAAAAAAAGGGTTTTGTTCACATCGAATGGTGAAACTTGTTGCCGTCATAAAAGCGGCGGCGAAACTCCCTAGACAATGGTTCATGTTAGACAAGGTAAGGCCTCAGTTAACATGGCAGCGGCGAGCGGAAGAGCGGCGAGTGATGTCACTTGCCCTTTCATTATAATTATAATCTCAAGGTGTCAATAAGTAAAAATAATACAACTCTAGAACAGTATTATGATTTGATCCATGCATAGCATTGGTCAAAACATGAGCAAATAGTCTGTAGTAAAATGGCAAATAATTTCATATGCGAGTCACCGATATTTTTTTCTCTCAGTCATTCTTCTAGAATAGACATAAAGAAGTTTGATTTTAGAGACCGTTCTATTTAAGAGGCAATTACAGTGCATATTTAGATATAGCCCTCTTTCAATTTATAAGGAAATATGAGGTTAACTTCGTTCACCTAGCTGGGATCAATTCACATCGCTTTTCGCAGCGCCCTGTACATTAACGGAGCCCTAAGGCCGCGTGTACAAAACGAGTGCCTACAAGTACAGTCAACAAGACAAGCGGGTAAAGCTGCGATCATCTGAATGACGAAGCAATTACGTGCATTCAACCCGGGGCGCAGCAGTCGGGGCAAGTGGTGAGATTGGTTTCAATAAAAGCGCAATCCCTCCCCCATGTTTTTCTTTCATCACTCAACTTTGAACGGTGTTATGCAGTACCTGCGTATTACTTGCACATTTCGTTGATAGTTCACTAAGTATTGTTTTGTTTGTTTGTTTCAGGTACCTTTTAGTTCTCTTCTCGATGATCATTCGTAAGTTTCTTACTAACTTGATAAATATTTGTAGAAAATTTAAATTTTCTTTTTAACAAATAAATCAATAGAAATTTTAATTCGTCTCAAAGTAAATTTAAAATTCAATAACGAAACAATAGAATCGTACGCATAGTGTTGCAATATGTACGCCTGTGATTTCTAAAGATATTCATCGTGCATTCAGATTTATTTATGAGTTATAGCGCTTGATATCCTATTCGTAGTGTATTCAACAAAACGGACAAGTTATCGATGAAAGCTTTGATATTTCACAAAGAAAAATCCAGTGCCTGCATGCAACTAAGAAGCTTACACTTGGGCTTGGAAACTCGCTGAAAACTTGTATCGAGATCGGTGTTACTTACATAAAAATGTACTTATATAAAGAACTGTTGGAGAAAATCTTTAAGCACTTTTGTATTCTAAAGTGTGTAACAAAACACACATAGAGTGCAGTATGAAGATGATGTATTGAGAAGACTTGTAAATGTGCCAATATTTCATGAAAAGTACTGTAGAGTTTCACACATCACAATGATTTTGTCATACGAAGTTTACACCACAATATAAATAATATTCAGAGGGTAGTTAAACTATTCTGAAGGTATTGCTGACTATGTTGTTGGTTTTAGAAGCATCGACAATCAATCTCTTTTGGCCACCAAGCAGCAAAGTTTGCTTTCGTGCGATCTTTTTTGAATTGTGTGGTATGGAGACATGCCAATTGATACCCAAAACGTTACCACAGCTGTTACAGATATACGCATGTATATATACAATATACAAAATATATATTGATGATTGAAAATTAGGCTTTCACATACCTGAATGATATATGTGTAAAATGATTTTTGTAATAAGGAAAAACAATACAGATTTCTTTTAAATATTATAAATGTAAATCTTATTGCATACCAACCCAAGTTCCTATTTAATTTTTCCGTAAAAAGTGGCGTGAGAAGTTAGAAGCTCTTACCGTGTAATTGCTTCGAAGCGGCACTAAAAAATCATCAAAGGCGTAAATTATCGTAAAACAACCGCTTAAACCCGTCCCGGCACGTGCCGAAGGAATACTATCCGACAAACGGATCATTAAAGTCTGTTTTAAATGCGCCGGCGGCCATGTTGATTAATCATCTCTCAGTGATTAATTAAGGAAAAAATTCTGCGGTTTTTGTTTTCGCAGTTTTGATGATCAGTGCCCTCGCCCTCCCCCCTTCCCCGCCTGCGATCCCTTAGCCGTCGTTTTCTAAAAAGTGAAAATTTGCTAACAAGCATTTAATCATGTATTTTTTATTATTTACAAAAAACTATTGTAACACTTTGTATCCATTTAACAATATAAAGTAGATATAGGATAAAGACAAAATTGCTCATGTATATTATTTTCCCAGTGACTATTTAAATAAAATTTGAAGATACAAATTTAAGTGTAAGTATGTACATTGAAAATGAATTATTAAAATCTCTTTCACTTGCATCCGCGGCTGCGTTGATAAATCATCTCTAAGCAATTAATTACTGAACTGCAAAAAACATGAGTTTCGTTTTCGCAATCTCATTAACGCCACTTATCTACTAAGTCTCCTGGACAGCTGTCTACCAACTTATTTATCGATCTGTACAAGTTGCAAAAATCATGTATATGAATAATAACACTCCGCTTACAACGATGTGTTTGAGCAGAGGATCTTGCTACGAGAATATTCGTATATTGTTCGCAATGTTTGTACTCTTTTCACAAACTTTCGTGCATACTTTACTACATGGGAAAAACGATACACTATTTTCAAAGTGATCATTGTGTTACTGATATTTTCTTTTTCTGAAGAAAAACCGTAAGGACGTTTCCAAGATTTCCTTTGTTTTTTTTCTTTAGACTACCGAACTGAACATTTCAGAACAGAAAACCTTTCAAAAATGAGAAAATAAAGCAATACGTAACTACGTGACCCCGTTTAATTCATTACGTTAATAGTAGACGTGTTTGATCCTCAGCTTTGTTTGATTTTAATTCTTTTCTTCTGACCATTTCACAGAAAAATAGCTTAAGCATAAACTTAATTATTCACGCGGTCGGCATTAATATAAACAAATGGCCGTAAAGCACTGCGGTTAAGGCTGTAGTGCGAAACTTTTGCAATTATTGTAATTATTAGTCGACCGAGAAGCATCCAGCCTCGTCATATTTCCTACTTAATCGCGTGGAGTTCGCAACAATGTTATAAATACATCTATTTGTGAAGTTTCCCCTGAGTTATACGTGTTACAATATGTTGGGAAATTCTAACTAAGCGAGTAGACGCCCTGTTAAATTAATGCAGTGAAATACGATGTCGCGGGGTAATGTGTTTAATCGATCCGGATATTTGGGGTCGATGCCATAAAAATGGATGCATTTAATACATTAATTCAGTTAGCTATGACTCATGTGCGAACGTTCGATCCGATCGGTACCTACTGCAAATAATTCATCTTAAAAACGACGTTTTAAAATCTCCCCTCAGTAATATGAGTAACGGTTTATTTGGGTATAAATTGTAGGCACGCTCACTCGGTGAACGACTTCAATGAACGATGCAATCAGTTAGAGTATGTTCCTCTTAACAGCTCCGTAACCGTGTTTATAAACGAATGCTTTTCGAACGAGATTACCGCCATTATACCGCAGTCAATCTAATAGTACGAGTTTGTTACACAGTTCGAACTGTATAATTACTCAGGCTTAATTAATTAATGCATTAATGTATTTGTAACGGATAATATGATGTGTTACGAGCACATTTATAACGCTATAACGGGATAATTAACAATTAAAATTGCTAATATAAGGTGTGAATGTTGATTCTACATCACAAGATCCATTAAGTGTCTGAGCAATTAACGTTCTAATGGAAATAATGTTATAATTGAATTAATAGTTATAATGAGATAAAATCCCAATTTTAATTGTTAGATATTAGTGTAGTCTCGGCTTAGATACCTACATAGAGAACACTAATAGAAGGAAAGTAATACGGAAATTTTAGCGTTTCATGCAAAAATTTCTCTTCTAAACGCCAAAAAAACAGAACAAAAACGTGAAATTAAAATTTAGCATTTGAAATCTTTCAAATGTTTTAAAATTGAAAATTTTTTTGCGGTTTACAACAAACATTACGCGAACAGTCATTATTGTTCATCGCCGGATATTATATAGATAAACGCAAAAGCACAAAATTCTACATATGAAATATTTAATTATTACGACCAAAGTACCTACATTATCTCAACTAACCCGTAGAAACTCAGGAACATTCACATTAGTTATGATTAATAAATTCGGCTATAAAAAACAAAAGATATCCGAGCATAAGAAATTAAAACGGCAGTTTTTTTTTGTATTATATTAATTAAGGAATTCCTCAGACGCCAATAATTGTGAATCATGAGCGCTGTCACGTGACTGAGTTAACATCAAATCCGCGGAGTCAACTAGAAAATATAATGTGGCACGAGTGGCGGTTCTTAGCTACAAAATGTGGATAATTAGGAAAGTTTTTACGAGCGGCCCCGCCAAGTCGTCGCTTGTCACCGCCTGACACGGCTCCCTTATGTCCGGATGCGGATTATAATTTTACGGAACAAATTATTTAGAAATTGTTATTAATGTTGCCGTTATTTTTCGGTGCCTGCTACTTTTTATTAACAAACCAGTTACGGGACAAGGATTACAGCTTTAATTTATGCTATAATTTGTGTGTCTATGTAAAGTCCGAAAGAAATAAAATAGGTATAGTTAATCCTTACGTATTCATACATTCCACCATGTGAGTAGTATCGACCTTTTTTTTTTACGTTAGGAAATGTTTTACGCGTGGCCCGGCTGGGGCTGCCGGAGGTCTGTGGGATTCCTGGCCGAATACGAGTAGTATCGACCTCACATAATGTGCGCTTAGGCTATTATACCCGTCTGCGTTCTCAATTCTGTTAAATTTAATACATTATGTTATATTGCTACTTATTAAACATTTTTATTCCAATTAACCACATTGCAATTTAAATTTTAAAACAAAAAAATATGGTTACGAGTGGTGTAATTAGAATCAAGGCAAAGCGCAAAAAATCAAACGTAATTTTCTGTATACAAAAAGGTAACAATGCCTCTCAAATACAAGTGTTCTCAACTTATTTGTACAATAAAATACAAGCGCCGCTTGGGTATGTTCATGAAGGCTTTGGAAGTTGAATAAAAGCTTAGAAGAATCCTAACGGAATGCAGCGAGTAATGAACATTTTTGGAAATATATGAACCTATCTATATATTACACTTGGAATAATTTTTATATTTATTCAAATTAGTCAGTTTATTATACAGGGTCCACAAAACGGATTAACTTTAGTAGTCATATCAAGCGTTTCGGTAACCATTGGTAACATTAGGCGTGCGCGGGTAAAACTAGCAAACAACCGCAGTACTTAGCTATTTGTTTTTATTATACAAAACACGCATTCTAACTATGTATACACCCGACGTTACCACAGTCCAGGGATTACCGCTAGTAAATACTAACGTGCCATTAACAGCCTTAGTTTATCGTCGCAACGTCTGATAAATTAATGTACCCAATAATAAAATATCCTAGAACTATAAAATGTAACTGTAATTTAATATCAGCAGCCGCAACAAGATTACACAACGAAACAGAAATAACGAAGACAACTAGTAACGAGTTATTTTAATTCTACGATAAAATGTATAAAAAGTAACAATTTTCAGTCGCAGTTTTAAAGAAGTTAGCAAGCTTGCTTTAAAAATAATAGCATTTTTGGCACGACACCGCGTCAACGGTTTCCTTGCCCTAAATGAGTGTAATTACAAAAGTTTTTATTACTAACTGTGCGCCAAAACGCCTTCTGCGATCGTGTTCCGGCCATTCCGACGACGGAGGCTCTATGCCAATGTCTTTTAGTATTATGCATTTCATAAAACAGCAATGCAATACCCGGTACAATACGGAATAATGAGGGGAAATCCAAACTTTGATAACTTAAAATTAAATATTTTAAAGTTTTGGTAACCACTATTTATTTATATCATGAGCAACAAATGAACTGTATGTACAATTTTGTAACATTACAAAATGTATTTTACTGTTTTCATCATTTTGTGAGAGTTATAGGAGGTCCATAATAGAAAAGTTATTGAATAAACTATTTTGGTAACGGCATTGTGATAAATCCTGGCTATTAAATTATAACGACTTTGAAGATATTTCTTTTACACGAAAGACTCTATAGAAGATTTTGTCAAAGCTTTGTGCCGTACTCTATTTCTGCTACTTTTCTGTAGTTATACATATTACTATTTTAACATATGATTGTCGTTATTGTCAAGCATCAAGATTTCACCTTATAAGCAAGAAAAAATCTTGTAGATTGAACAAGTTTCCTAACAATAAGTGAATATAAACATTAAATTTAAATGTACAATTTTATGTCGACGCTGGATTAATACCACCACGAACATGAATTTAAGAATATAGTATGTACTAAACATGAAGTAAAGAGAAAACACAAAACCAAAGAAGGAAGAATTAATCAATAATATTCAAACAGAAGCATTCGTAGCTCTGAAGCGGATGCAGACTGTAAGCTAGTTCAGTAAACAACACTCCGCGTAGTGGTGGACGGACGACAGTTAATGGTATCTGCGCCCGTTTATGTGCTTTAAAGAGCATCTTATGTAGACTCGCTTCTGGGTGGTACTGTCAGTTGACAGACGTTGAAGAAATTAAGGTTATTAAACGCTGTTTAAAAACATCCGACACACGGGTGGGCGGCTAATCTCATGACTTCGTCAGTCCGAACTAGAACGCACAATTCAAATTCACACACAACTGACGAGGTAGCAATGAAGAAGATCTATTTAGTTTTGTAACGAAGAGCGCAGGTTACCCGACTATTTTATACCATAAAGTAAAACCTTAAAAGTACTGCATTGTGTACTGTATGTGTATTGTGAACGTATTGTGTTGCATGCCGTATAAACCTTATATTCAAATTCATATAAGCGTATCAACAGGTTGGACGTTCGTTATTTTTCGTAACTACTTCCTTTTTTACATTGTGAATCAGTGAAAAAGTAAAAATATAAATAAAAGAGAAACACGTTTGCTCCAACTTCATTTCAGTTATCTTGGAAATTATTAATATCCCGGCAGAAACAATATTTTATCAAGATAATATCGAAATAGTATTCTAAGTAGCCTGTGTCCTTTTTAAGGTTTTAATGATCTCCATATCTACGTTCAGACATATCGATTCTTTGATTTCAACATACTTGCAAATGCACGTCTCACTACCATTTATTCTATTATAATACAATTATGCAGACTCTCACGCCAAACACGGAATTTGATTAACATTTGCTTACGCGTTACCAATTCGGATTAAATTCGAATCCCACAGGAACCGTACATTATTACGGAATTAAAAGCATACATAACCCACCGTCTCATAAACTGTTCTATGCAAAAATTCCCACCGATCTGTCGCTCTCTGGCTACGTGAAAGTAAAACTATACAACAATTATTAATTCTTATATGTACCACTGCGCTTCTTTTTCCGGTATCTTTTTGTTATTGTATTATTCAGTTCAATTATATTTGTATATCAGATTTATTTTATTAATATTTCTTATAATTATACTACTTAGTATTACATATTCTAAATGAATAACTTAACATTGGCATTACCAAATGAATTACCTAACATCTTAATACTTATCGACCTTAGTTGAATAATACGAAATTGCTCGATGCACAATAGTTTGATTGGTTCTTTAACGAATGATGCGGCTAAGAACGAGCATAACGAGGAATATAATTAAACTCACTGAAAGTTAGAAAAACCGTTCTCACGCGCTCTTAGAAATAATGAAATGTAATGGCTTTTTATTGGACCGCAGCTGTTTAACTATTAACGACTCTTAAAACTTTGCTCTCGCGTAGTCGTTTTAATGTGGTATTTCATCGTAGTTTTGTTCCAAGATTATGTGATTAATTAATCAGGGCTATCAAATTTCCTAAATTCATACATGCTATGACATACAAGCTAACAGGCGACCTGATGGTAAGTGGTTACAGTCGCTAATATTTGCAATTGGAGAGGCATCAGCGTATTGGCAGCCCTGAAAGTTACTAAAAAGAGCCTTTGAAGAATCCCAAATACGTACTTTTTTATACTTTAAGGTCAGATACGGTACAGGATGAATCACCAGTATGAATTTTAAATTTAATTAAATAGTTTGTTTCTAAGACTCAGTGGCGATTTGTTCTAACAAATTCACAAAATTATGTTACGTAACTAAAATACATCCATATATATGTCAACGGCTCTTTTTACACTTCCCTACTATTATGCTAAACTAATAATTTCACATTGGCGTGTTGACAGTTAAAATTTCCTACAGATTCAATATAGCTCTGATGCTATCAACTATTAGCAATGCTACTCAAATATTAATAGATATCGAGAATTTCCAATATCCAACAGGAGAGACATTTATATAAACATAGGTAAGACGTTAGATAACTGGAATACCACGTATCAGAACGCAATAGAGTGATATTGCGATCCAATGCGATAGCCAAGTATTTGGTAAATAAATAGGACTCAAAGCGACCGAATGTATATGCAACATCGCAGTCTATTTACTTCACATTATAATGTGTTGTAGAAGGAAGCAAGGCAAGACGGCGTGCCTGTGGTTGCATATGCAGTCGCATGTCGTCGCGATATGCCACGTCCTGCGTGATGTATGCGACGCTAACTTACATGTTCTCCTTCTTGCTTAACACCGCGGATACTCGCACCGTATAAATTTCAACTTAAACCCGCAACTTCTGCTTAGATATGTGGAATGAAGTTTTTACAGCTCCACCGACATTTTATTCGCTAACTTACAAAATTATAGCGGTCGAGGATGCCTTTAATATCGTATTTTATTTGAGATTAATACGATCATCGTCACAAACGATAAACCTTTTAACGTTCCTCTGTTAGACTTGGCCCTCTTTTCAGAATATTACAATACTATAGACCAAATGCAGGCTGGCAGACTTCACACGCCATAAAGAAGATTATGAACTACTCACCTTATACTAACGTTAAGTAACTAACCGAATAAGGCACCATAAATTCGTGGTTATAAAGATTCATGAACTTGAAGAATTCCAGAGTGAAACAGTGAACTTGTAAAGTTTACATCAACGTTTCATATCGACTGAAATGTCCGCCGCAAACAAAACACGAAAAGGAAAGCGAAACCGTTCCGATTAAAAATGGAGCATGATTTTTAATAAATTCTCGAGACGGCGATTAAAAGCGAAGATAACAGACGTGAGGAGAGAATTGCGAGTGCAAGGAGAAATCGAAAGGGGGTAGAAACGGAGGCGCAATATCACGAGCGACAGAGCGTGGCCGGCTCCAAGACATTTGCATCGTTCTAAATGAGACCATATTATCGATGTTGCAGTGGGAATTGGACGAGTTATTGTGGAGGCAGCGGCGCGCAGATAAAATCCGTACCGCCGTCCCCGACGAACGTTTCATATTAATAGATTGAACGATGGGCTGCTCGCCTAGCTATACGTATATTGTATTTAATATTCCATTTAACTTTAATGTTTCCGACGAAAAAACTTTTTCTACGATTGAAACGTTTTTATCATTCTGTGCACTTCATTTCTACTTTCAAGTTTCGCCTGCGGTTTCGTTCGCGATTGTAAATTTGTTTCCGCGACCTCTAATGCATTTTACTCGTACTTTGAATCTTGAAACTGGAATATTGTTAACGAGGCCCAGTAAATCTATATCATCGATATTGACAAATAAGCATTACATTTTTCACCGTATCTTCATATGTTATTACTAGTATTTTTACTTAGTGGTCCAAATTTGAATATAAATCTTTTTACTTTCAGTCACATTTTTTATAAATTCTTTGATTTCTTAAAATTTACATTTAGAGATGAACATAAATAATGAAATTATTTGATTTAACGTATTTGTTACACACAATTATTTCATTTGATTTCAAGTATTTCTTATATCTATACATTTTTGCTTACTCACTGTACGTTTGTGAAATCTAACAATCCTGTCGTTCAAGCAAGATACCTTAAATGGGTATAAAATTTTCTGTTCACGTTTTAATTCAAAAATAAATAGATGGATAAATTATAGTGAGCGTATGAAGGCTAGCGCTTGATTGTGATTCATCCGATGGGAACCGGAAATGGTTACCGGGAACACGTTTTCCTAGCAAAAGCCTATTCACCCAAGCATGCAGCAGTTTCCATACTTATAAAGTTAAATTATTTACAATCTATTATTAAGCACTACTGCTTGAGTAACGTGCAGTTAAACAAACATACAATCGGTATAGTCATGTAAGTACACAATTTATATGTAAGATGCGATTATGTAAGTAAAAATATTTACACAGAAATTGTGTAATATGTACGAAAGTAAGAGAACTGAGACCATCGTATCGTTACATCGGCTTATCCTAAATTACAGTTACACAAAGAGAACAAAGAATCAGATTTTTATATCATGTTCTAAATACTAATGGGTACGATCCGATGGAACGACACCGGCAACTTACCAGAAATTCCCCACACGTATTCGATTCTTGATTTCGTTCCCGAAGAAAGACGCGTTGCGAGATTCGGTGCCTGCTCCACCGCAATATGTATGATAAATAAATTGCCATCCAATATCAAATGGAAGCCATGCCGGTGAAATGTACAAAGCGTTTACTCATATTACATGTACGCATTGAATGACTACTACATCGGCGTTTTCTCAAGGAAATCACTCCACTCTATACATGTTCGTATAAATATTTAGTGCGATCGCCAATTTCGCTATCGGTTTTATTACCCCATAAATACTTATTCGCCTTTGCCACTTGCAAACCTAACAAAATATAACATTTCCAAAATACCAATATGCCTACTCGTATATAGCAACTCCAGCAATATAGTTTGCAGAACGTATAATAATTTCAAACCATCAAAAAGTAGAATAACCTGTCAAGGGCTCGAGTTTTCCGAAAGTCGAGTGTCATTTCGTTACCAGTTTATAGCACATTACACACTTACAATGTTTGCATACTTTGACAGCTTTATTATTTTTTATTGAAATTGTTCACAGTCGCCAGTAATGAATCCTGTGGAGCTTAAATCGCACTTTCATGTTAAGTTCCTATTATTATTAATTTACTTTTGTAGCTTACAAATGAATAATAAATAAATCGACCGTGCGGCAGTGTAAACACGAATGCAGCAGTCATATATAAATAAATAATAAATGTACTCATATTCTTTATGAGACGTCTCAATTTAGGCCTCAAAATGTTGAGTATATCGTTGAGGTTGTCCCTGAAGCTTCATGACTCCAAACGTTTTTTGTGTCACTATACTTACTTTACTTTCACATAAGTAACGCACATTTTAAAATGTTTACGCTATTATGTTAAAATGGTTACTGCACTACTTCAAAATTTGCATTTCACTGGTAAAGCCACCGTCGTTGTCATTAAGTAACAATACAAAGTTAACTTTATACTTCCTAATGATAGTTATAAGCAGGTAAATGTCAAAGTTTAATAGGGAAAGTAAGCTCCAACACAAATCTCTAACTTTGTCATAATAAAGTTCTCAACTTGTGACGTTTCGCTTCCGTGACTTCGGAGTGCTCGGAACTAATAAAGACCTGAAGGCTGCAAATCACATGTCATGATAAAATTTATGTCAGAAGTACTCACAGTAATTACGAGTAAACTCAATAAAAAATATGGAGAACTTTTGTTTATTATTTGACTAATCTGCTTTTACATTATTAGTTTATTTCTCACCTGAAAAAACTTAGGTGAAAAACAATCTTGATATTTTGATAACATTATGATTATAAAAAATATTTTTCGAATATTCTATAAATAATCAAATGCTACTTATAGCAGATATCGGAAAGGGATGAGCCGTGTTGAAAGTCTATGAATATCTCAAAAATATTTAAACTTGTGTTGCTCATCCGCTTCGCCGGGCGTAAAAGAAAAAAATTAACAATTTACGACCACTTTTAAAATGTTTTCTTGTTTAGGGTTATTTTTTTTAAAAACCTGCTTCAATCCTTTTTGTATCCTGACACGGGTCTCCGGCGATCTTTCGATGTTCAGGCCTTCGACGAGAATGAACGATTGTTACCTAACGATAAAAACCGGGGCCGAGAATTTAAGCAACACCTTCATTTAATATGTCTAACTGTATTTTAGGAGACAGACTATCAGTTAGTGAAAACTGTAAGAAAACCACTCACGTAGTTCCTCATATCAGAGTGTATCAAGGGAAAAGTCGTGAAAAAATTAAGACACATTTTTTGGATCATCCAAAACCTACATAAATTAGCTTAAATCTTTATAAGGAATCAACTTATTGATTGATAAAAATTGTATTAAAAACTTCAACGTTGTTTCTGAGATGATCGGTCAAAGGGGCAGATAGACGTTGCCCAAAAACTTTATTTAATACTAGGAGTACGTAATAATATAATTTATGCATAACTTTTCTTTGATAAATATCGAACAACGAAACGTAAATTATAATTATTATATCATACATTTCCTTTCGGCTAGGGCTAACTTGGCATTGTATACATGCCACAGTTTGCACCTTGATTACAAAATAAACTAACGCTACGGTCTACGATACATAAGCTTCTACTAGCCATCCGTAGCGTCAAGTTATGGCCAGGAAAACGCGCCTTAATACCAGTTAGCGAACGTTCACATAACGTTACCTTGTTACGGTAAGAATGGTTTAGAAAAAAGTAACAGTATTACTCAATTAACAAAGTCAAAGCAGTCTTGTAGATAATAATTATTTACTGCAACTTTGATATTAAAACCGGAAAACGACCAGTGGTCGCTTTGGTTGCTTCTTTACACTTTGTTTTTCGTCTGCAACCTTACGTCGTAACGTAAAAAACGCCTCCTAAATAAATGGATAACAATAAAACTTTAAAACAATAGAGTAACATAGTAATATTTTGATGCCTGATATAGAGAATATAATAAACAGTAATTTCTAATTGGAATTTTCAAATCCTTTATAATCAAAAATAAGGTCCTAACAAATCAATTGTAGCCTTAATAAGAAAACGGAAAACGTAATAGTGTCCGATAACAACGCACTATACAAATCCCCCGAGCAACGATATCCACATCCTCCGTTATAATAACGAATATTTCCATAAAAGTACAACGGTTTACATAAAGCCAACGTGTGATGGCACAAACCCATATCAAACCATTGTTTCACCTTCACAGAATAAGCTAAACGAACTACCCTTTTCTGTAAGGTATAACTAAAGAGCCCTAAATCTTTTCAAATGGTTCTTGCTATTTTACAGAAAATATAGAATACAACAGCATCTCTTTAAAATGACGTCCGATATCTTATCTAACATCAATTACTATCGGAAACAACTTCTTTACAATGAACCTGTCATTCATAACATATATGGTGACCACCAGCTAAAGTTACAATTAGGTGCAGTTATTAACAGTATTATAGGTGCGAAATGTGGATGAACGCCGAGACAACGGGCATTCCAGATTAGTTGTTGATATCTACCACGTTTCAATGTAGCGACATTTTTATGGATAATTTTAGATTATTTAATGTTATTTGCTATTGGATACTGATGGTAAAAAGCTCCTACGGGCAATTTTTGTCAGGTGACCGCTTCCTAATTTTAGTATAGAAAAAAATTAACACTAAGAGTTTTTTTAGATTTAGTATTCGTTTCTCGAGCACGGTGAGTAAAATCCTCAATGCATAGAAAATGTCTTGACATTCATGTCACGTTTAATATTTCTTATTTCCTTTGTCTCATTTGTCCGCAAGTCACAATGGCATCAAGCCTGTACGAGTATTACAATGTTTTTTGTTCCAATTCGCACGCGACGAATTTTTATTTATCCTTTAGTCGGTGCAATAAGATTGTATTAAGCTATTCAGCTCTCATTCGTAAGCTTTATCGTATATATAGTAAGCTGTATATATTGTATTACATAAATACATATATATGACCTATGGCTGTATATATGGCCTAAATCCCTGTCACCA
>DWDX01000565.1:0-25250 GCA_018245675.1 Agara michaeli
CCACCCTTGTCCCACGGCCGCCATCTTGAAAATAGGGGTTGAAATGGTTTTTACGATATATCTCTTAAACTATTTATCAGATAAAAAAAAATTATAAGCATTTTTTGTTGCAAATTAAATTCTCTACAACTTTGGTCCTGTAACTTTTTGTCGTAGAACTATAAATAAAAAAGTTATAAGTGAAGATGTTAAGAAATTCGAGAAACTTTCTAATTTTCGATATAACTTTTTTTTATCATTTTACGAATATTATTAGACATTTGTTCATAAAACATGTTAATTTGTATTTATTTACCACAACTGAACCTAAGTTATGGTTGTGGTATCATCCATAGTATCATAATACGTAGATAACTATAATATGCAACTGTAACCTACATACCGTTCTTTACATATTATTCAGAATTCCTTAGTAGATTCAATAACCCAGGGATTACGTCAGTTTTGGGTGAAGTCGATATTAGAGCTAATTATGCAATGTCTAGCACGTCGCATTTACTCCACAGGGGCACGAAATCAACATTTAGATGAGTTAAAGTTAGGCTAATCGTGAGGATCCGTGTGGGAATTTAGTGAAGCGTATTAAACGACCCTTATTGGACGCGCGGCACGGCGGCGTCTCGAACAGGGCTGGGCTTATGTATGTATGTATGTATGTATATCTAACTAACAGACAAATGCCTCAGATTGACTGACGTGGCCGTACTCACGCGTAGTGTTGTACTGGAAGGGTCAGGTACTGGTATAAAACCTAAAATCTTACTTGTATACTTACTTGTATTTATATTTATTAATAAACTAGGTACTTACCTGTTATGTAACTATTTATTTCTATATGATCACTTATCTTTACTACTTTTAACTATTTTAAAGTGGCAAAATAATTTAATATTAACAAATATAAAAAATAAATCAAAAGATTTGATCGATATGGTAAATCATCGTGTAAGTAATTTGTGTGCAGTGTTTTAAGCGGGTGTGGGGTGCCATGAGCTGAGCGGAGTTCGGTGTAAATCGAACTGACAGACAACCGCCTCGGATTGACTGACGCGCCTCTACCCGAGATAAATCACTCCACGTATCTCCCAACAATGTAATTTACGTGTTTGAACTTGCTCACTCTGACTCCCATAGCTCGAGTTTAGTGAGCGCTCGAATAAGCTTCTCAGGCAGTCAATTAACTAGCGTTTCTGTAAAAGATTAAATTCAAACCGGTTACGCACTACAACGTTGACCGAGAACTTACGATAACTCACTAACTATGGGAAGTAACAAAAAGGTTTATAAATAAATTTAATGGATGTACAAAAGTTTTTTATGGCTATTAGACTTTCTTTTTA
Organism: Agara michaeli; assembly: GCA_018245675.1. NCBI lineage: Eukaryota > Metazoa > Arthropoda > Insecta > Lepidoptera > Hesperiidae > Agara > Agara michaeli. Next base: position 1,341 of record DWDX01000565.1, read on the forward strand.
GTGATTAAAAATGTGAATTTTTACCTCACTCAGTAAGTAATATTTCAATATCGTTTTTCCGACTGAATATTGTATGCTTCTCGGATTGGATACGTACGTTCAGAAAAATAACGTGGTCTTTAACAATCTAAAAATACAAGCATTGCTTAATCTCTCTTGAAACCAACGTCTTGTTATTTCTCAACAAAATCCAGTGACTGGAGTCATATAGTAGGTTGGCACATCCAATTTCTTTAACACTGTGAATTACATTGACAACTAAGCTGAATCATGGAAACAAGATTAATCAAATTTCATTTAAAATATTCTTAAAATTTACTTGTTTATTATTAGCCCAATATCACGGCTAAACTGATTTTATAATTCAAATATTCATCACTAAATAATTAACCTATAGAAATGTTTAATTTTTCGAAGTAAATTGTTAAAACTTACAGTTATTTTTTAGTGAACAATGGATATGTATCGTTCATACTTATATTTTAAATGGCATTACTAGGTTCATGTTCTTGCATACCTGAACAGAGCGACTAACGGTGTAGATAACTGAATAGAGCCTTGCAGTAAATAATTTCATATTAAAGAACGATAACATCACAGCGTTATGCCGCTTCGTACCAATCTTCGTATTATATTCTACATATAAATTATTCCTTTTGTTTTTACGGCATTTGAAGTACTTGTCACTAATGTACTATGTTTGTGTATAGTAGATTGATTCCAAAATTTGAGACGCTTTGATGTATCTCCAGATATTGTAAGTCGATATACGACGACCAGCTGATATCAGCTGCTTTTACATTTTGTTTTTCAACCTGTAATATTTTCCATACGACAACACTTACGGATCGATTCTGATTATTTATCAACCTACAACTTAATAGTCTTACGTTAATTTATTTACTTATTTAAAAAAACAGTGATCAACCATTATTTTATATTTTTTCCTTAGAATTTATATATTTTCATCCTTAAATAGAAAATTCCCATACGACCAATTAATTATTTCTTGTATTATTTAAATGATCACACCAGGCGGAATACACCAGATCAAGCGAGTGCTGTCAGAACGATTTCTCGAGCCTCCGCGCGATCAGATCGGACCACACGCTAAGTTAACGCAGACATGTATTATTTGCCCGGCGGCCTCCAACACATTTACATACTCCTACTTGAACGAGCCTTCCCGTAAATGGTTCAGTATAATATATGTTATATTTTTTTTATATCAGCGTTACTTTTCTGTTTACATACACAAGTAAGTCACAAGCACATCTCAGGATATTGTCCTAACTACTTATTTAGGGGATTATTGAATATTAATTATACATTGATGTTAATGATATTATCGTAATAATAATCATAATGATTATGTATGAACTGTATATAAAAACTATCGTATCGCCTTTTCTCCCTGTGATGAAACTTTCACGACCAAATTAGTTTTACTATTATTTTAATCAAGCAAACGCTGCTGTTGTTGCCCACAAAGGACATTGTAGGTTGTGTAAATTGAATGAATTGGTAACAGCAGAAATCCTTATTTTTATCTGCTTACATTTATTAAAAGTCTTACAACTTGTAACGGCAACGTTAACGTGATTCTACAATTCAGTCGACGATGTCTCTCCTTTGTTAGAGACGTTACAGTCAACCGTTACCTGGCTATTATTAGTCACGGGTATACGTCCGTTATTTAAACTGACAGACAACTGTAATTATTCTCAACGTAAATATCTAAGCAAGTAACTAAAAGTACCAAAATAAAACAAAATTTAAGTACTCGTTCCAAATTGCTGAATAACACATTGTAGTAAGTTTTTAACTATACAATGGAAGTGATACAACTACTTAGAAATATTTTAAGGTTAATTCTCTTAGTTTATTGCCAAACATAACTCAAACTACTTATCAGTATTACTTATTGTAGTAAAAACGAAAGCGACATTGTCGACCATTTAAATAGCCATCTTTAATAGCTACTGTACCTAATTGCCTTCCCAAGACGTATTTGTCCTTATACCTATTGTGATAATAATTAATTACTTTAAGGATTAACAGAAATATAATATCCTATTATAAAAGTACGAAAGGCTGAGAATGGAATGGAATGACGAGTTCTTTGGAAAGATATAATAGTAATGTGACCAAACTAACGAAGCATTTATTGTGATAAGTGTAATAACATACATAAACTGTATCTAAAATACCAAGCGGCGATGCATAACGTTACGTATTATATCCATAGTTGACAGCGCGTAGTTCGATTAGTCTAGCTCGTTTATGGCTTAATTTAGCAGAGTCGCACGCGGCGAGTCAATTACCTGCGCGAGAGCGCCGAGCCGGTTTGCACTGATACTTGTTGTTGCCAAACGTTCAGTACCAAAATATAGGACACATCTGATCATGATTTTAGACCTCCCTATTTAGTGAAAATAATTCTTTATAACAAATATGCAAGGACATGTTATCTGTAATCGAATTATTACAGAATGCGATTAAACATCTTTAAAACTAATGTAATTAAATGAACAAATAATTAATTTAAACAGGGTACAATTTTTGCCTCCCATTAGAATATCACAATTTTCCCATATTGACAACATACAGGACTTAAAAGATAATAAATAGATAATGCCGATAATGTTTGCAAGTCCAGATATCCTGACAAAAAGACATCAAAATCCTGGCTACATTGATCCTGCCTCGGCCCCCAGCCCGACCAACTGGAACCGATCGTGCATTCAATGTTTTTTGCTCCTCCTGACTTCTCACAAGCTGAATTCTTAACGAATCCCTGTTACAGCGAACCCGCCAAGACAAACTGACAGTTGTGTTTGAATAACATTACAGTGTAGGCCCTATCAGTTTAAAAGATAAACTCGTGTAACTGAGAAGGTAAATTCAACTGTTATAAAGTTTTGTTTCGTATTGTGTCATTTAATTAATTTCCTTTTCACATCAATATGTACCTAATACACAACGCTGTTAAATAATGAGAAATTATCTGCCATTTCTAAGTACAGTCTAGCATACAAGGAGTTAAGGCTTGTTTTACAATATGATATATTAAAAAATAAACAGAACAATGGCACTATAAGAAGGGAAACTCAATAAACAAGTAAATTGAGCATCTTTTCAAATAGCAGAAACTTCATCCAATATATACACATCTTCCAAATCAAGTTATAAGCCAAAAACGATTTTGTCCGTAGCAATAAGCTCCGGAAATACTGACCGAATTTTGCAAGAACTTCTTTTGTACTCGCGCCTTTCTCATAAAAGTTTTCTTACGTCTGAATATTTGTATAACTTGTTTGACTCAAATAACCAAAAAGATTATTTTAAGCCAAAAAAGGGTGTGCTATTGAATATTGTGTCGTCAAATATATGATAAACGATTATAATTACTATGAGATAGAATAAAAACCCGCTGTTGTCCTGGTCATCATATTTTCAAATCGAATAGCAATTTAAACAGTGTTACACTGTTGTATAAAAAGGTATGCCCGCCAGTTCCAAGCCAAGGAATTTAAGGTTTAACTCTATGAGTTATGTTTCTTAATTTGTGTTTGTTACAATCGACTCCTAACAACTACCTCGGCAAGTAAAAGATCTCCGGGTATTTCTTATTCATCCTTTTTTCGCATAAAAATAAATACTTGATAACTTGCAAACATTGAATAGATGAGTTTTATGGTGCGGTGTAATTACACCTAAAATAACGGGTAACTAACACCAAAAGGATATCGATTTATTGTGATGTACAAATTATTGAGAAAAGACAAATCTTTCCGTTATAACTGTAAGAAGGTAATCTGCTTCCCACTTGTATTTGAAAAATACGAATAAGAAATCTCTGTGTTCTGTTCCTTTATTATTAACTAGTTTTTGCCTGCGACTTCGTCCGCGTGGAATAGTTATTTTGAGCAGCATTTTAATTCCCTAGGATAGGTTTTCTTTATTTTTTAAATTATTACTTTGAATACTTAGGATACTTTTATTGCAAAATGAAGTATTCCATGCGAACGGAGCCGCGGGCTAAAGCTAGTATAACCTATATTGATCAGTGATAATGTAGCATTCAAATGGTGAAAGAATTTTTGAAATCGGTCCAGTAGCTTTTGAGCCTATTCGTTACATACACACACACGCACACACAAATCTTTCCTCTTTATAATATTAGTATAGATATAGATAATGTACATAATGTTTTAGATCTGGGAACTTTAAAGCGTTATCAATGTACACCAATTATCGATGGTTACGTAAACATGGTTTATATATCAAAAACTACAAAACGCTAACAAAAACCCTAACAAAATGTCTTTGTAAAGCAAATTGCCTAATGATTTATTGTAATTGTATTATTTCCAAGGACCATAAAACACGGTAGAAATTTTAATATTGTGCGTTTTATGTCGTCGCGTGAACAGCGAATTCTTGTTACTGCTAATGATGGCAAATTGTCCCCATTTAGCCTATAGATGCCTCGAAAGAATTCGGGAACAGCTTTCGCTCGCTGGAAATTAAATATTTATTCGGATATGGAAATGTGCTTAATATACGAAAATGAGCGTGACCTACTCATATTATGAGTCTATGTCAAGATGTAACTTAACAATGTCTTCATTTGTACTTAATTGTGCTTTCACGTCAGTGCAAATGATTAGAGAAAATAGCTTTTACTTCTATAACAATAATACATGCCTTCATTCGCTTTATACCATATTTTTAAGCACAGACGCCAAAACCAGACAAAAATATTATTTATAAAATGGGATTTTTATTTATTTCAAAAGGTTATTAAATAAATAATTTTGTTTTTTTTTTCTATAATGTTATTTTATGAGTTCATATCCCACTTAAACATATTTATTGTATATCTATGTATAGGTATATTTTTTCATGGACGAGGTAATTATTTACCCTTCGTCATAGTAATATCCTGCGACTTTGAAGTTAAAGTGTTCTATTATTAGTCATTTGTGCTTAATCAGAAATCTGTCAATCAGAGTTTGTTATGTTTTTTGCCTTTAAGGTAGCATTTTAGATACATAACACTAATACTAAACCGCCTGTCTGTCTGTATGTTACGATTTCAGGCTATTGAACTATTTTCGTTAAATTAAATGTAGAGATAGATAGCGGTATAAGAAAGGATCTAGGCTTTCTATTATTTTTTTCATCGTTTTTCACTTTTCAGAAAATGTTTTCGAAGAAATTGAGTTTATAGGTATTAATTGAGCGGGAGAGAGAACTGTTTAGGACAAACGAAATTTTAAAACCGATTCCTATCTTTAACAAAATACATTTCAATCCTATTACTTGCGCAAAGCGAAACGAGCAGCTAACAGCTAGTAAATTTACACGTAACTCGGTCCATAATACCTTCCTAAGTAATTCTTCAACTTATTTTGTGTAGATTTGTTTCTAACTAACTTTTCACTTATACATTACATTTCTTTTCCTCATCGACTTTTTAACAATATTTATGTATACATGCGCCTCCGATACTCTGCACTGGAGTAAGATACATATCATAAGAACGATTCCAGCTATAGGTTCATGTGGAAAGTTTAAAAATGTATTTTGGATATATATACGTACTTCGATGTAACGAGAATACAAATTAAATAGCATACTATTTACATATATACATATCTAGTACTCTACACTCTACTATCTACTCTAGACTCTACTATCTACATAGATACTTATTCCCTATCTAAGTATGTAAACTGTGTCGTTTACAAAGGCAATGGTTAACTAAATTTACTTAACTGTATTCGAGCAGAATAGTATTTAATTAGAATATCAACGTCAAAAAGTTGCCCGTTATTAAAGAAACAACCAGGACATCTGTTTGAATAAGTTAAACATTAAAAGAAATGGTTGTTCCAAGCGTCTGTATAAGTGTCCTGTAACTAGAGTTTCACTATATAAGAACCAAAATTTCATAAATGACAACCCCATATTATCTTATCATTTAGTAAAAAAGTTTACAGCAAAATAAACTATATTGTATAATAATAAAACAAGTACAAGTACTGAATAACCTGTTCTACGTATCGAGTGACTCACCTCGATGGTGCCGGACGCGATGATGAGAAACGGGCCGGCAGCAGGGCTGCTCCTGAAAGGCGGTCCAGGAGTCCGCCAGTGCCGCCGCCACCACAGCCCACAGCATCCCTGCAATCCATTGCCCTCCGGCCATCCCGCGCGACAAATCTACCGCCAACCTACCCGCCACTCGAACAACCGGCACATTCACCCGAAACTAAACGCAGACTACACTGTATCAAACTACATTAATGCGCCTAACATAACTCGTCTCACAATGCAACCGATTACTGTGCCTTAAGTCAACAAACAATTCCGGAAACTTGAACAATGTTTATCTGTTTACATTACGCACCTAAATCGAGTCTTACTAAGATTACGCTTCCGTTGGAATCATTCAAGTTGAACGGACTTTTAGCTATTAATCACCGAAGTCGCGTCATGGCCTTGTTATCTCATGTCGAGTTATAATCTGTTCGTGAGGGTTTACTTTGTTCGGATCGCGTGATTTATTAGTTGGGAGAGTATCGCCGCGATCGTCGCAACGTAGCGATGTCGAGCGACGGCAGCCGTGACGTGCGCGCGAACCATCGCCATGAGGAGAACTGAATTGAAACTGGCTCGCTACTAAACGGACCGCCTCAGTACCGGGACACTCGCCGCAAGAGACAACGACTCCGTCGAGGCTCGCTTTGCCTCCTGACATGAATCCTCGCGTTAGACAAGGAGAGTGCGCTTGAAATGGCGCACACCGCGAAAAATCCGTCGAATAATCGCTGGCCCTCGCTATTCGTTTAAGGAAAAGTTCCAAGTTAAAAAGTTTTGATAATTTCGCCGATCCGGAGCCGTTTCGAATTCGTAGGGGGAGATTGACTGACCCTCGGTGTCGTTACGAACATATTGTAATGAAGGGGATGCTCTCTATAAAACGCAGTAAATTTACCTACCTAATTTATGTTTTCGTTAGAATACGCACGAAAAACTTTTATGTTCGTAAGCACGCAAAAGGAAGTTGGCAGTGTATTTTTTGTATATATGTTATGTTTATTAATAAGTAGCCTAGTAAGTATTAGTCACGTCAGGTTAGACATGTGTGCGTCGTAAATTACCGAGGGAGTTCTAAACAAGTCGTTGCTACGTCATCACTGAAATAACCCAGTCTAATTTATAAGTGTGTTGGGGCAATTTAATTTGGTGTGTCGACAAGATAATACGTGGGTATGTAATGATCACTTAAATAACGGCTATTACGTTATTTACAGGCGAATTTAACAAGCAACCAGCGTAACCAAAACAAACGTTTTACTACTCTTCATTGTAATAAATCATATACTCTTTACATATACATAACTGTTTTTGTCATAAATATATATAAAGTTAGTTACATTATCATTAAGTTGTCAAACAATAAGTAATTCTGCTTGTAATAGAAAATCATTCCTAGAAAAGAATGTCAAACTCTATGTAGAGATGCTTAATAGGCTTCTCGATAGTATGTACCGTGTATCGGTTTAAGGTTATGAATAAATCATTCTTGCGAGACATTTAAGCATAAATTAAATAATTCTAAATTATGATTAGCGATACAAAGGTGACAATGATATTTTAAAAAACTAGGACTCTTTGTTTTTTTTACACATTGGCAGTTGAAGTGTGTTGTTCAATGCAACCGCAAATATCTGTAGATTATCACAAATAAACCAGCTTCTTTCTTCTTTCGCTTGCCTCTTCTTCTTTACAACAGTTTCAGATATGTTGCCACCTTGTTACCTAAATTCAAAGGCTTCTTTTCGTTTCTTTCTTGCCATAATTTTTTTATCGCGTATTTGAACCCCAGGCCCCCCATAGTGGGACCTATGGGAGGTTCCAATCTAAACTACTATTATTACTCACATATTACAATAGACAAATAACAAAAGGTAAAAAAACAAGTAATGTATTAAACAATATATTTGGTGCACTTGGTGAAATGTAGTGTCGAAAAAGGGTCCAACTAACAAATTGTTATGAAGTCTGTGTTTGAGACAACACATGAAGCTAACCGCCATCTGAGACTTTTACGGCGGCTTAAAAACTTTGAACAGACAGGTTGTCCGCATAACTGTTTCTGCACCGCTTCATATAAACGTGATGGTTATATTATGATGCTGACCAAACAGTGAGATGTAAAATGGATTCCAGGCATTATGGCTATAATCGTCATAGCGGATACCACTAAATAATTACATGTAATTGTTATGATTTCTGATAAGCATTATACAGCTTATTTCTGATAAGCATTATTTATTGTAAACATTAATTTACCACTATCCCATTTTCATCAATGATACTTTGCTAGCTTGATGTCTATCGAACCAAGTTTAGGCTGCTCTTACTTAAAACAAAACTCTACACCTCATTAAGGGGTGATCACTAAGGGGTGATCTCGCGTATCTGCTCTCCTCACCTCCTCGCGTATCTTATCCTCACGTATCAGTTCTTCAGAAATGGTTGTAGCTTAATGTTTTGGCGATTTAGAATTTAATTTTTGATTTAGATATAGTAATCGTTATTCCCATATGGGCATGCTCTAGAAATACAATTTTACGAGCACTGCTTGTGTAGCCAGTGCCAAGATGCTGCCGATGCGATCGTAAACGGAAACATTTCTTTACTACAAATGAACCCTACTTCCTGTCTGGCTATTGTCTAGTAATGTCCTTTACAGTTTTATATATCACTGCGTTAAGCTTTTATTGTGGCTATGAAAATAACGCGAGAAAGTACTCGTTAATAGTTTGTAAAGCAATAAAAACATGAAAGAAATTATTGGGCAAGTTATTTTCAGGGGTATGTACCAATTACAAATAAACTTACAAGTCATTCAAGTCAACCGAATTGTTTCAGTAACAAATAGCTGTCGAAAAAATGTATGTACCTAGCTAGCTACAATAACTGAAGTGTCTTTGTAACGTTTCAAATACAAATGCTACTCAAATGTCATCATATTATATAGTTTGTAAAATTCGCCTTGTGTCATTGTAAATTTTCATCTGTACCAGAAGTTTTTCAATAAAAACTTTGGACGGTGTGAAATTTACATACCGTATGGAACCATTCATTTCCCAAAAGACTTCAATTAGAGCGATGAAGGTTTTCATTATACATTAAAAGGCGTGACGTCACTGTTTTTCTAATAAGCACTTTTTTGTGTGTACTATACACAGAGATACTGCATTAATTTTAAACAGACATATGGAACGATTTGCTCCTGTATTTAGTTTACTATGAATACCATTCAGAGGGATCCAACAGCTCTTTTTGCGCCTGTTTATGTCTTCCTTACTTAGTGGTACAGAGTACACAGCGAACATAAATCTCTTTTGGTGTTGCAGTTGCTACTGGTTTTAGAGCTAGCCGAGCACAATAATTCCGGCATAAAACAAAATAACACGCACATAAGGTCGTAAAGTTAGGCTGGCAACAATGATGAGCGGCAAACCAGGACAGACTTATTATTAAAGCAAATCTTCATTGTAATCAACCCATTTTATCGTTCCGCTGTTAGGATACAAATATTCTCTACAAATGAGTGGGCTTAAAGCCGTTAACAACCACTCAATCGAAATGCTGATATGAGAATTTACACACGTTAGAACACATTAAATAAATCTTTAAGGCATGTAGATTTTCTCACGATATTTTCTTTAGACAGTATCGCAAATGGTATTTTAGTTAAAAACGCACAAAGATAACTTTGTAATATAAATACATTTACTTTAAAAAGTCAGAAGTCAATTTTCTCAGTCACACCAAAAATAATCTTGAAAAGTTCTGACTTGAGCTGGGGTAGTCGGTAAAGAATACATTGCTATACTTACATTATATAAATGCTAACCAATTACGTGTATTCCAAAAGGGTCCTTGCGGAAAACTTACAGGACAGTCCTGTCGAGCATCAAAGTCTTAGTGCTCATATGTTAAAGCGCGCAGTATAAATGGAGAATAAAGTTGCGCTGAGCTTAATACATTCAATTTGTTTTCAGTGACGGGTCAGCGCCGCCCGGCCATCACTGTGCAGTGATAAACAATGCAGAAACAATCATAGGCTCACACCGGATTCGTGACTCGTGTTTATTTGTATCTTTAATATTTAATTTCCATTGCACTAAATTTGGAAATCGCATTAACGTATCTCGTGTAGAATAGAAATATTGAAATTATAAAATAATAGATTACAAATGACACGTCACGCCTCTGTGAAGTCGCAACAGATTCAACCCCGCAGTTATCGCAAAACAATCGTTGCTGTTTCGTTTCTATCTCAGTTGACAAGATATAACACATAATAACGCATAAATATTTTTTGGATCGACAGCAACAAATTCAATTTTATATGTATAAACATTTATAAGTTGGTACTTACATATATATGTCGTTTGGAGTACGTGACCGGAAATTCGGGCAGCAAAGTGTAAAGAATGAAGGTAATTATCAACAGCAACAACCGTATTTATTTATCCGTTATCGTACACGGGTCTTATTTGCGAAACTCGTATCACGACGAGTAAACTTGCGATAATGATGATAAGGTTCAGACTTTTCAACGAATACGTTTGAGCTGTCCTTATATAAAATTGGTGCTTATAAATTTAGTACGTTATGACATGTCTCTTGAAATTGAAATTTCAATTCCAATCATGTTCGTTTCTCATTGATTGACATTGATACAGCAACTTTTTTTATTTCAAATGAACAATTAAAAAGAGAGTAGAGCGAAGGCATAACTTGTGTTACTATAATATGGACATTGCTCTAAAGTCAGTCGCTGCGAAAAAAAATATGGATGACGTTAGTACCTACGTTAGTAATATGTACAATAAAATATTCGAAATTCACTTGTTCTAAAATAATTATAGCAATTATAAACATTATTAGAAGAGACATAATCATTACAAGTTTGTAACTTTAATATTCTTATTTCACTTCATCTGAATGTATTAACAAAACTGGATTAACAGAGTTTACCTGAAAGTTTTAGATTTGTCTTCTTGCATTAAGTACAACATGTTCAGTCAGATACGACTTTGAAATTTAACTTAAGAGATTGATTTGATTATTTCGCCTCGTATTACTTATCTATAAATACAAGTTGAAAAGTCCTTAACAAGTCAATTAAATAAATAACATTGACACGAGTCACATTTATTTATAGTTAAATAGCAATAGTGATAAATATCTGAATTAATTACTGCAAGATTGAAGTCAAATTCAAAAGCAAGGGAACAGCCATATAGCCACGTACACATCTCTGTAATAGATTAGTACCGCTAACAAGCGCGGTGATATGATGAATTTTACATTGGACAACAACTAAATGTATCTATGACGTACGTTTACGACCTTAGAAGGGCCACGAATTACATACAGTGAAATATCATCAGTAATCCCACACCGCTGAGACCTTGACACTCTCCACTAGAACAGGATAAAAAATAAAAGTAGCATGATATGTACCTACTGTTTTAGCTGCCCTAACACACTGAAATACATCAATCATTCGGGATGTGCAACGTGTTTTTTCATGTCAGAAGCTCGGGGGCGTGTCCAGTTCCTTAAGACGTCGGGTGCTTACGCTGCCTCCGGAGGGGAGGGGCAGCGGATATAATTGATGAAGTCGACGTGAGACCCCGCCAAGGATAATCTCCGGCCACCTTCGACATGAGAAACTTAATTCTGGGTAAAGGTCACATCGTATTTTACCTTGCAATGCACGGATTGCGGAGTTATGGTTTAGAGTTACACATAATACACGTTCAATATTGGTATCTTCATAACGTAATCAAAATAATAAAATTATTTAGGTACACATAGGATGTGTGAAGTTATTTGTATTTAAATACACTATAAATTGCTAATTGGTTTGGTTCACCGTGATGTTCTGGGATGGAATGTTATTTTGCACTAAACCAGTTAAACGACTAAAATCTGTTAATATTGATAGGAACAATGGGCTTGAAATTTACATAAAAGTATAAAGGTATTGAACTTAGGCACCCAACGAAGTGGTCCAATTTGCATGTTTTATGCACGAGCCGCGGACAGTGCACAGCGCGTACGTATATAGGACTCTTTGAAATTTTTATACCCAATTCCCGCAAATCGGACCCCGTTGCATTTTATGAGATTACGTTACGTGTTTTCTGGATTTGTGTTGGTCTATTTCGCTGAACAAGCTAACCGATACCGTATTATCGTTTGACGGTTTTCAAGCATCTGTACTTCACACCTTGTTCTTTTACCGAATTGTCTGTCATGAAAAACGAATATATAAGTTTAGTTTAACATCGCGGAATGTGATCTAAAATGACATAGATCGTCTGTATTCAAACAATTACGTAGTATTTGATGAATTGACGTATTGATTCCATTTCGGTAGGTATTGCTATCTGACGCAGAAATAATTCCACAACCATTTTCAGGACGCTATTCACTTTGTTACAACCACACCTGACTCTAATTCGTTGTGGTGTAGTGCTTCGATGCTTCGTGTTTTTGTTTTACACTGTGATGTCGGTAATCGTCGAATGTACGAGGCAGAAACAACTGACTTTTAAAGGGAAGCCATTGGTCGAATGCAGCACTAGCTAAATTGCATTGTTCGTTTTATTGCAAGTGCCGATGGCATAGCTCCCACAGGAATTATTTACTATGTAACAGCACATGCATTTTATTTTGATCGTTGATTTCCGTGTGTGAAATCTTCCAATTTATTCATTGGATCCCGTAAATCATCGTACAATATTCACAATAAAAGTTCGTCCATTTTACCTGTAGGCACTTTACTATTTTATTTTATTTCTGGTATGCGAGTTCCCTTAAAAGAAATGAAAGTATTGTTCATTTTAAATTCAGTCTAATTTCAATTTATGAAAAACAATAGGTACCTATCACAGTCTATCGTTATAAAACATTTAGGTGGCGCATTAGTTTAAAAATATAGACTGCGGCAATCGTATCTCACATTAATTCTAGCAATGGATCAAAGTGCATTAAAAGAATAAAAACGATTTTATCCATGGTTTTTTTTTCAACTTTATTTAGAACGTTATTGAAATGTTTCCGTTTATCGAACAAAACTAGATGTATATTTGTTTTACCTTTTTAATCTGCACCAGAGCAACATACTCGTATAATGTGTACCGATATAAAGGTACCTACCATTCCGTGCCGTTGCGATATAATGTATGTGCATAGATATCTTCAAGGCGTATTTGTTATGTTTCTTTCGGTTTCACTTCAAAATACTGTTTTAATTTTAAACTCTAGAGAAAAGAATGAAATTTTAAAGAAATTTTCCAGAAATTTTAACATCTTCATGACAACATAAACATGATAAGTAACATTACGTTCTGACACGAAGTTACATATATGTATTAGAAATGAGCATGTAACATTCTGAAAGCTCTCTCTGAGGGCGATACATCGTTTATGCGACGTGATGGAACATGTTCCGTCCACATTAATAAAACACCTAACCTTAACTAAGTGACCGCCTTAAGGCTGTATTTCACTAGGCCGCGAGGCGCGTAATAAGCAAGATCTCCGTGGCAGTCATTTATGAATTACGCTTACCAAAATAAGTGGTTACATCGCATCAACCAGCAACTAGGCTGGTAACTGAAACACAGAATTTTCAGGAGTAACAATGCTTTCAAATTGACAGCAATGCCAAACTATCGCCATGTTCATTATAATTTAAGATGTTTAACGAAAACGCTTGTAATTTGCTCATGGGTCATAGCGCGGTTTCAACACTAAGTAATTTACCGAGTTTTATACTAAGGAACACAATATGTTTACATTAACTTGAGTCTCAAACGAGATTATTGAACAGTTCGTTTTTCTATCAAATTAATTGCAATCAGTTGAAATTGAAAAGTTTCAAATGTAGATTACTTGCTCGAAATGTCATATAGTAAGAAGATCCTTGGAGTATGGAGTAAGAGTTTTGGAGAGGAAATGACTGGCCTGAAAGTTTTTAAATATACACCTGTCTCCTCAAAAACAAAATTTAATACCTCAACGCTATCGTCGATAAAGTTAAATGAAATTCGAACTCAATTTCTTTTCAGTATAACTCGACTACTCACTTTAGTAATTATATGTAAAGCGTACTTCATATAATAATTTAGTCACGATATACAATGTTGTTTAAAAATAGGGGAACATTATGTAGGATCTTATTTTCATTCATATCTCCTAAAAATATTCACACCTCTTAAAAATATCAGGTATGTATTATAACATATTAAGAATGCTTATATTGCCATACATTTTTTATTGAACCGTTTCATGAATATTTTCAAATTCTTAGGTTTAGGACATGCATATAGATAATGTATTTTTTCGTGATCGGAGGATCGGGTCCCGCGGTACCTTGGGAATGTAGGTACCTATGTGGATTTTTATTATATATCACGCCTAGTCCCTAATGGGGTAGGCAGAAAGCACCGAGTGCCAAATATCTTTGTCCTTATAAACCTGATGTGCTTCATCTACATTCGTTACTCTCTTCATGCATACACGTCGGTTTCGGAGACTCTTGACTCGCTCGTCAGCCAGTCTCTGACCTATTTGGTCGAGATAGGACAGTCTTGGTTGCTAGGTAAACGGGTCGAGCTCACACTCGAGCCGCCCACAACCCCAGAAACCTCTGTATTAGTCACTTCTTACGACTCTCACAAATTTTCTTTCACCTTTTCATAATTATTTATTTTGCTTAAATTTCATTCCCAAACAATAATACTAAATATTCCTTATCCTTTCCGGTATATCTATGTATATTATATTGGCAGGTGGTTTCAATATTTTTTAATTTATACTTGTTACTTTATTACTAAAAACGTCATTCAGCGATCGTCCATCATTAATTTCATACGCTACAAATTCCTATATATAAAACTGTAATATATTCTAGGACTTGATTTCAAATACACCCGCATGTATGAACTAGTAATTTCCTATGTGTCACTGGCATAACGTCACACTTTTCGAAATCCCGAAATACCTACACAGGAAATCGTATTTATATTTTATCAACAAAAATGTTACTCACCAATTTACTTTGTAAAGTTTAATTCCCCGTTGATTTCTTTGATACAAATGAATAGGTCTTATACAATTAAGTAATTGTATAAATCTATAATCGAAACCTTTCGCAAATTAAGTGAATTAATAGTGTAACAAAAGTTGTTACAACTTGCAAAATAATGATATTAACAAGAATAGGTTGTTCACCAACATATACGTACGCGTCGTAAGCCGACCACCATACATAATGACATTGCTCTAAATCCTCGGACTCACAAGTTTGATTAGACTTCCCTTGAATACCACATGAATAGCACACATCTCGTAAATGTTTACCGCTGGCTCGGCGTCTGCAATGACCTGTCTAGAAATATAAGTTTTGCTACACTCCGACTATTGCCACACAATATAACTGTTTGAGATTTAGCGATACGTATAATATATTAGATGTCTATTTACTTAAGCGGTTAAACAGTTTCCAAGATAAAAGCGAGAAACGAACTAATCATAACAACACATTAGCAGTCAGACGCAGATTTAAATATATCGTTCAGTTCTCTTTATATTTCAGCTCCATAAATGAAAACGCCCAATCTTCTATATCTAACTGATTTTGTAAACAGCATACCAAAAAGACATCTAACTAACCTTTATTTAAATATCAGATGCTGTGAAGTCAGCGTTCTGTACTACTTCATAAGGTTATAAAGAGTAAGTAGCAAAGTCGAAATCAAATTAACAAAATTGAAACTTTCTATTTTAAAACCCAGTTAAAAGCTAAAACTCGTAAACGAAATATGGCTCCGAAATAATAGAAAGCTTAAACTTCCCATTAGATAAAAACGTCTGCCTAACATGCCGGTGTCGTCAAAAGATATTAAAGCAATGGACACATTTTTAGATATACTGGGCTACAGAACACCACATGGAAAATACTTAAGAATGAACCGCATTCAATAGCTTGTCTTAAACAAATCGCTTAACGTCTAATCTGAAATTACCTTGTAATTGAGTATGAGTAAGTACTAATGAGTTGGATAGCTGGGTAACAATGACGTTGCATAATTTTTGGGGGAAAATTTCGGGTAGTCTAATTATGCTAGTCTATGAAAATTACATGTATAATCTTTTATATCATAATATAAAAACGTTTACAATATAAATCTACTTTGCTTTATGAGTTATAGCACCTATTTCAGATTTACGGATATATCAAATTACGTACATATATAGATATATAGCGCACTTTTTATTCGCCCTTGCCCGAGTTTCCAGAACATCGGCAGCGAGTGAACTCATTATGAACTCATCGACGAGCGAGCGAATAACGCTTACAGTCCAACAGACCCCTTCAAAGCGCGCAGCTCACTGGCATGTATGTATGAACACGTATACCTGTTACCTATGTATATCTGCACTAGGACCTACACTTGGTGGTGTAAATAGTACCCATATTTATGACCAGCCACTGACGTATTCAAGTAGAAAGCTTTTCCACCCTAAACGTACGTCTGCTAATTGAATTGCAACTATCAAATACTTGTCATATAATTAAAGTAATTACCTATTTTTTATTCTATACTGCGACCTACCTTTTAAGCAATCTTTATCTATATCGCTATAAGATGAATGGAAAAAAAATGTCGGAATAAATTTAATATTCGGAAATTTTACTTCAAAATTTATTTGAAGCGACTACTTTACAAAATTTTGTTACCTTCCGTTACAGCAGTAAATAACGTTTTCTAAGCGTTTTTTTTTTTCAACATTTTGTTACTGGGACAGATGTGATACTTATTTGAAATTTAATTCGGTAAAAACATTAAAAATATTATATTTTTGTTTCTAGCAAAAATATTTGAAATATCTACGTACTATAGTCGCAGGTATACAAGAACATAATTATGCTATGTTATGTATATATCGTTGTTAATTATGTAAAATGTTAAATAAAAAACAAAACAAAGAAGTGACCGTTCGGATGCAGAGCTTGGCAGTGCCTACTCAGGATAAAACAATGAAAAAGGAAAAACAAAGTCCAATCTTACTGGAAGTAGGAAGCAGTTTAATATCTTAAACATTGATTCAAAAATATAAATGTTAATTATTCACTACATAATTTTTTATCACATGTTGATACTTTTTGAATGTTAAATACGTCTTGGCCGTTAAGCTGAAATCCAGCCGATATGAAACTTTCCAACTCCACCCGTCTATCTAGAATTATTTCGAGAAATTATTTCAAAGGTCAAAATAATTACTTTCACTGTATATCACTCTGCCAAACGAATGGCAGGTAGCAATTATGGTGTCAAAATCTAAACGAGGAGAATTGAATAATCTAAAAGCGAAGACCAGTATATTATATGTATGTAGGTGCTATCAAAGCAAAAATATTTTAATGCTATTATAGAGAAATATTGCCATGAATGAAAAACAAAACCTTATGAATTGTAGCTAAAGATATAGGAACTCTATTTACTTATTTAATATTTCGACTTAATTATTTATTGCAGTAAACTTGTTTTAGAACATCCGAAAGATATTTTTTTAGATTCAAATTAAAGGAGGGAGAGAGTTTTACTGAGATATTTAAAAAAACGGTAAAATCAATTGCCAACCCATAAGGGTTATAAAATGATTATAAAATCATTATCATATCACCGTCTCAAAACACTTCTCCAATGTTCCTTCACTTCTACTTAATCAACAACCAAAGCAATGACTGAAAGAAAAGACATGTGTATCGAGAAAAATTTTATCAACCAAGAAACGCCCACTAGCATCTTAATTAGTCCTTCCAATTTGAAGAATCGTATTGAATGGAAAAGATTCAAATAATTAATGCGGGTGGAGAAGCTTCATAAGCCTGTTTTGCCAGCGACGCCGCTGCGTCTCACTGCACGGTCTGGTCTCTTCCGGTTCGTCGGGAAACGTAGGTGGAAAATACATACTGAAAAAAAAAACATTTCACTTATGAATTATAGGGGTTACAAAAATAAATTCACGCATACATAATGTAGCTGTAAATTTATCAATGTTCATTGTTCATACATAGGTATTCAATGAATATAACAATAATTATTAGGTTATCAACTTCCTAAGACGTTCTCTTCGCTTACTAAAAGCAACAAGAAACATGAAAAACAAAGCGGCAAAAGATATTCAATCCGACAAGACGTTGTTGACGTTTTCGATTTCCCGTTATGCCGATGTCTATAGGTAAGGTTTTATAAATGAAGTCTGCTTATTTTATTTCATGTAAAACTATCGTTTTAATGTTGAAAGCGGATTTAATCTCAAAATGGTGTTTATTCATAAAGAAGCAAGCCATATTTACTGTATCCCGTGTATTATTTCTAAAAGGTGTCTTGGTAAATGCTTTATACCTCCGTGAATTCTCTATCAAAAATATTGATGCAAACATTAAAGCGAATAGTTTTTACTTTTGAGGAAAATTTACCAAACATAGTACAGATAATGTTTTCGTTACAAAACAGCAGTCAGTAGTGTTAGTAGTTATTTGTCATAAAACACAGTAATGCCATCTGTTGACATACGTTAACAATCTATTCGAACTAACATGTCAATTATCAGTAACATTGGTAACATTAAACATTTTAATTATTCAAACATATTGTATACTAAAAACAAGTTTTGTAAAATAAAAAAGTTTGAAATATTTTACCGTTATATTGTGCGATAATTCGCACGGGTCAGCTGGTCAATATAAATTTAGTATAATGTTATACTCACATTTTCGATTCTTTTCGAGGCAAAGCTATATCCGGATATAACTTTTGCGCAGCGAGCTGGCTCTTTCTCATCGAACTAGTAGTGCTAGTTCTGGAACTGTAGCTTGTAGAAGACCTAAACATAATGTCAATATATTTCAGACTTGCCCTGAGGTACTTGTACACTGCTTATTGTTAGTAGTAAAACAATTGCAGTTGACAGACTGTTCCAACGAAGCAAAGTATGTTTACTGCAGGTTGTGAATCAGCGGGTATTCCGTCCTATTACAGTATTGTTTGCTCAATTACAGATGTTTAATGCACGACACGAACTACAAGTTCACGTGCGTCACGCGACGGATGGGAAACCTGCAAACTTACCATATCTATATGAAGTTAGTCGTCCAAAAATATCTCGACATGTCCGTTGTACTATCTTAATGAAGTTTTCTAATTTATATAATTATATGTAGGTAAATGTCAAGAATACTAACATTGAAGCCTTAGATTTTCCGGTATCTGTGCTCGTCGGCAAAGGTCTTAACATTGTGTCAAAAGCCGATCGCGACATGCCAATGATTCCTAAGGATATTCCTAATTTTGACAAATTCTCTTCAGAACCAGCTACAGCATGTAGCATGTACAAAAGCCGTGGGGTTGGGCTGTAAAAAATATAATTATAATAAACGATAAGCTGATGACTTCGTTTACCAGCTTTGTTGTTACATAACAGTATAATACTCATCCGCTACAGTCGAAAATTATAAATGAAATGTAATAATGTGAACCGTTTTACCTTACGGGTTAAGTCTATTACTTCGTTAAACAAAATAAACAACAGACTCCCTCATTTCGTATAATACCAAATAATTTTTGGTAGAACTTCCGTAACCCAACTTACTGCGTGCACTTGATTACACCTAATCCCATCATGCGGTAGTCGATGTCTCTGTGGCAGAACACGTCATTCATTAGGGGGGAGCGAGTATTAAGCTTCTTATCGTGTCGAACGCAATAGCCCAACAACACCGTGCGTTCTTCCGTCGCCATTTTCGACACGTAGCCCGTGTGTAACATATGTTCTACCGAGTTGAATATTTCAGACTTGAATACGCGACTCATTTCCAACTCTATGGACAATTTAAAAAAGGACACACATCACGCCTATGACTATTAAAATACATCAACACACGACTACTTAGCTTATCTCTTTCGAATGCAAAACTACCGCAGATATAACATAAAGTTGTATGTTACTGTACGTAATTATAATATCATATCTTATGTTATGTAAATAATGTTTCAAATCTTATACATAGATACCCTAGTTGGGTTATTCAATTCTACTAGGTAAGTTTGAAAATGACCAAACCGTCGGGTAAATGTTGCATTTAATGTGTACACTGAATGTTAATTAGGCCAGTGATTGATCAGCACAGTATAGTTAACAGACTTGGATATTAATTGAATCATTAATTTAATTAAATGGAGGATCGTTATTTAATTGTAACAGGCGCTACTTTGAGGAAATCCATGTTATCAAATTAAGCTGAAGTTATTTCACAACAATCCGCGGATTGATAAATAACTAACTTGATTTGGGACCATTATTTATCCAATTCACATAAATGCCAGTTAATTTCAATGAGACAATATTTTTAAAAATTCTGAAAAAAAGCAGATACTGTGAACATTGCGCAGACTGTATCGTCATATATATTTATTTCCTTTATTTCTATCTTAATTTTTATTCGTGAAACTTCTACATTTTAATGGTAATAAAATTTAATGACCTATCTGATTGAAGGATTTGCGACCCAAAGCCAGCCAAACGATTTGAACACATACGCGTAGTAACGTTTCAAAAAATCTAGCATCTTTGTCTGATAATGATCGACGTTTCTTCTGCGGCCCCATATGGTGAAATTTCTTGGTGTCTCCTCCACCTGAAATAACATTATTAGACAAATGATCCTAAGGAGCTGTATTTATATTTTTCTGAATCTTAGTTTCAATTTAAGAATATACTTTTCAATACAGATAAAGTATCATTCGATCAATATTACAAGAATAACTGTATTTATTAATTACGAGCATATTTTATAAAACTCTTAATTATCCGCATTCAGCAAATATAATCGCATAGGTATTTGTTTCTGACTATTCCCAGTCCGACTGACATCATCTAACGAGGTAATATCAGTCGCAAAGAGGTATAGTTATATTACAAGCACATATAACATTAACCTATGAGCATCGTGCTGTATTCTTTAGCCACTAAAAGACGCAAATCGGATAAGTTATTTCTATATTCGTGTTCGACGATTTCACACTGCGGTGTTCTCACTTTGGTCTCTAATTCTATAATTCTATGTGACATTTCATCTGCAATCTGAACATGACAAAATATTACAAATGATTATATTTAAGAAAATACATTTCAGCGGAACACTTTCGTATTTATATTGCCCATAAAAATAGACTTGTATAATCTACCTGTATTTAATAAATAAAGACGGAATATGGAATTCTGAAAAGAAAATCGAGAAAAATAAAAAATTGAGACCAATTGAAAATATTTTTTCTTGTGGATTTTTCATTTTTGTATGACCTCAAGACCACGGAAATGCAATGCACCACAATGAATACACACAAGGTTGAAGGGCCCTAATCTAGGGACATACTATATCCGCATTATCGGCGCATTTATATGTTGATACATTCTGAGACGATACAATACCTGCCACCTTTATACTATTTATAAATTTATTTAACCATTATTATTTGAGAGAAGAAAATTGCAGTTATCTGGCACTTGCCTGCAAATAATATTGGCAGTAGAATACAAGCGCTCTGATAAACCTTTCCGTGGTGGGCAAATGCAACATATTTATTAACATCGGGCTTAAAATGTTTGCGGGGGCAGTGTATAAGGCTATGTCTTTCAAATCCTGCGAAAGGGACAATGTGTCACGGTAAACAAGCTGTCACGGTAAAGAAATTCTATGTTTAGGTCTCAATCTTTCGTGTCTCAAGTTAGGTACCTGCACGGAAATGATATCTGGTTGCCCAGGCTTAAGTTTTCTTTGATAGCGTCGCCGAAACCGTATCTACAATTAGAAATATAGAAAACATAGACTTATCTAAATAAAGTTTGTCTTATTGGTCAACAAAATTGCTAACTTAAGTTCACAGTTTTAACAAAAAACTAATTTTTAGGCAACTAAACATCTATATAGTGTATATAGATTTGCCTATAACATTTTAATGAAATGAATTTTCAGTTAGTGCTAAAACTTTTCAATTGTCATTTAACTTTTATTTCAAGAGAATGTTCCAATCAAAATTGGACATACAACAGGGGCCTGCTTTAGTATATAGAGTAATAGAAAATTTATACTTTCTGTTCTATAAATAAATCTAAGTTCTAAATTGGATATGTAAATACGTATTTACACATCGAATTTACTTCCATACTTGCACATATACTTTATAATAGAATCGTTCAAATATAGGTATTTTATACCTGCTCTATCAAGTCAACATCGTCTCTAAATTCAACAGTTCCTGTCGGGGCTTTAGTGGGTATCTGAATGGCTTCAACCAGTTTCGGGGGTAGGTCGCTATAAAATATATGGGACATTTTACGTATACTTTTTAATAAGATTTCTTACAATCAAGTGACTTTGGGGTACGGTGCTTGCCTACTTATACAGTTACACTGAATAAAAAAATATTTGGACTATTGGTTGGAAGATGGCAGTGTGTTATTGAGAACTGTTTTGAAAAATATTTAAGCGTTACAATCTACGAGAGAGCGTGACAATTTAACCAAGAGCTTGTACTAGAAAGTTAAGTAGATTTTGTCCAGCTTAATCCGTCTTTATTACCTTAGATCGGCAAATTTATACAAAAGTAACAATAACAATAATGATAAATATACGTACATCTTTCTCAGGAGTCTTCCTACCCTTTGACGTAAAGCTTATGAAAATCGTTTACTTAATTCCTTAGATCATATTTCACAAACGGATGACGAGACGTGGCCGAGGTATTTTCTTTCATACGATATCGTGATTAAAACAGTTATTCCAACTTTCATGGGTTACGCAGTGTTAATATTACAGTTATATATAAAGTATATAAAAACAGTGCATTCAATTAATAATCAGAAATGATGTACCTAACAAATAGTAGAGCCTTTGTTGTCTCATCCCATACCCAATGTCCATCTTCGTACAGACCACCGAATCCTCCCTCTTCTTCATCATCAGCCATAGTAGATTTATTGGATTAAAATATATGGGTTTAGCTTATATATTTTAATTCATATATCTATAGAATAGTACTATAAATAAAATGTAAATCAACAGTCTTTATGAATAAACGTCAATTTTATCTTGGCGTTTGTTGTTTTTAATACAGTACAATCAATGAAGTTATAATGTAGGTAATGTTGCGTAAAAGTATTTCAAACCAGGTTATAATTAACTATATTTTTTGCAATGCAGCATGTAATCAGCAAACTCAACTTGGTAGGAACTGCAATACGATATTTGTCGTACGAACAAAGAAGAAATTAAGTTAAACCCATAAAACCCAGGCACGACTTTATGCTTGGACGTAAATTATACCGAATATACCGCATATTTTAAAAATGTAATTCATGGACGGCTATAACTCGAGGATTGAAATTATCATCGAACTTGCAAACACAACTTTGGTAAAATTTACGGCATTACCAGTAAGTTGCGTTCGACGCCACTGAATATAAAGTTATGTTAATGTTAGTGCACCCAACTCGGAACCTTAAAACTTATAAAATGTTACAATTTGTCACAGAAATAGGTAAACGCCATTAGAGGAATATTAAATGTGGTGTTATTCATTAGTTTGTTTATCAAAAGGTCTATCACTTTTATATTGTGACATTTCGTGACTATTTATGGATTACACTGCGTTGAATGGTATTTGGTTATGTATCTTTTTTTTCTTATATTGCCAATTCTGTAGTAATAATATAATTTCATTATTATGGTGT
>DWDX01000566.1:0-25240 GCA_018245675.1 Agara michaeli
CGCGTATGAAATCTAATATAATACCCCTTAAGGAATCATCGTCCGCATCGGTGAGGAGATTCTCTATCCTGCACAGCATGGGCATGGCGTCTTCCTCGGAAGCTTTGTGAAATGCCTTAAAAACTGCGACCCAATAATCCGCTTTTATACTAGACTTACATTCCAATTTAGTAAGATCTCGACGCACGAGCTGCGTTGACTTTGCAGTGAGATCCAGATTCAATATTATCGGTTTGATCAAATGCCACGAATGGAAATGCTCAGTACCTCTGCGTAGATCGGAGAGAAACAACTTGAAGGCTACGGTCGGCTTCACTCGCACAACGTCAGCGAGCACCAAAGGTACTGAACCATTCCTCAGAGCGAGACGCACCGCTACTCGCATCGTTTTCTTCCAATCCAAACATTTCTTAATATTCTTATCCACGTCTGTTTGACTACATACTAATACCTTATTCGAAACAAATTTCGCTCCAATTGTACGCCAATCGATAACGTCTAAATCGAGGACAGGTCTGGCAACAAACGCGTTGGCTCTCAAAACTGCGGCAAACTTCCTCCGAGAACCTTCGGAAGACTTCGTATCGATTTTTTCAACATAATCCATCAACGACATATTTCCCACGCTTAATAAATATGCTAAAGGACGTGCCAAGTTTTCACAGTGTTTCTCTTCAACGGCTCCTTCGATTGCTAATAGATGACGAGCCGCGAGCCCCTCGGGCTCCGCGAAGTACAGAACTAACGCACGCAGAAATCTTTTATGATTCGATTTCGTCTTGGATATCGAGGCGACCAAGCTTACTCCATCGCCCAGCACTGAGACATCATGTTTTAGAGCATTCATGTATGCCGCATCGGTCTGGACGATTTTAAAGGATTCCTTGAGTAAGTGCCGACGAGCTAATTTTTGACGAAACAAACGTCTGAGTATATTCTCATCCCTACGAGCGGCTTCGACGACCACGTCTTCCGCACCGGGCACGGACTCCAGGCGAACATTATAGAGTTTAATTGTGGCTAAAAATAATTCCGGCACATTCGCGGATATCAAAAGAGCGGGTAATCGTTTCGCGACTAGCGATTTTTCAGCAGAATTGAGTGAATACTCAGTCAGAGCTGAAAACTCATTTTTATAGCTTTCAATGTCGGCCGGAGGATAGACAGTGTTTGTTAAAAGATACCGTAGAATCTTTGTATGTAATATTTCACGTACAGGGGTACCAGACCATTTCAACAAGAGCTCCCAGGTGTCGGCGGGGAGCCGCCAAGCGAACGCGCGATTTACAATCGACCGCGCGACCGCTACTCGGAGATGCTCGGGCTCGTTGCTGTGCCGCTCCACTAGAAATCTCAATAACTGGTCCACCTTCGCCCCGTTCCCCCCGGTCTTGCTCACCAGCACGAGCATCATAGTTCGCCTACCTTCGATTGTACTCTCCGTTAACAACAGCTTACGAAATTCCAGAAATAACTTATGGAAACCTAGGAAACGGTAGCGATCGTACATTGTATTCAAACTACTCATTTTGTAGTCGCCACATTTCATTCTTTTCATGCATTTTTTACGACCCTGATTGTATACAGCATATTCATAAGGATAGTGTTTTACATCTTCAAACGGCTCCCGATCCGCTTCGGGAAGTTGCAAGTCAACAGGGCTAGTGTACGGCCAAGTCTCTATTTTATTTCCGTATGATTTATCGACGAAAATTTTCTTTTTTATCATCGTCCTCTCTTCTCCGCTCAAACGTTTAATTAAGGGCTCGGCGGTCTTGTACGTATAGGGATACCCGAGATATTCGGCTCGAGCCAGTCTTGTTACGACATCTTTTATTTCTTCACTGTTTAAAAACATCGCCAGCGTCTTCAGGTTAAGTAACCAGCCGGCGTACAGTTCAGGTTTGGTCACATACCTATTTTTATAATTGACCATAATGTACCTTGTGGACGAAGGACTTAATGGAGACAGAGTATGTCTGTTAAAATATCGTTCCACTAAGTCCAGGAAAAGATCACCGTCAACTTTGAGAACATTTGTAATACTGTTGAAATACTTGCGGTTCTCCTTCAAATAACGACGCAAAGCGGTTTCGTTGTTTTGTAAGCCGTCGTAGTATACTCTCGCCGCGTGCGGACACGCCTCGCATAGTATTTTCAAATGTTTAGGCGTTAGCCTATCGATTACATTTAAAACATGTGCAACGATGAATTCTTTGGAACAATGCCAAAGAAATTTGATGGCTACATCGAAATTACTTTTGTAGTATTCATAGAACTCTTGACATCTTTCGGGATCTTTTAGGTTTAGTTCTATGTAGTTTTTCATTTTGTTAACCGCAGTTGTAATCATGTGTGGGTATAGACAATTTTCCAGATAAACTGGATTAACAATGTGCCGGTATTCAGCTTGCAACAACCACTGGCATTTTAGGGCTCTGCTAACGTATAGCATGTCCTTTTCTTTTATGTTCTCAATGATATAATCGATATTCCTGTATTTTGAAGCCAAATCGATTTTAAAAATCCTATCTATAGGATGCTTCTCAGGTTGCTCGAGCATCGATTGTAGTGGTGCATTTTGTTGATACGCGTCATTCACAAACACATTTAGGCAACGATGCCGCTGGCCTAAGTTGTCACCGGACAACGTCAGAGGTAAATCTTGAGACATCTGCGAACAAAAAATAAGATTTTTCGATATCTTCCTAAGTATTGAAAGTTTTCGCTGAGGGCAAAGATTTGTTTTTATTCGGTAAATAAGAAGTTCCTGTGGAAGATCTTACAGAAGACGTGCAAAATCCTGGACAAACCTAGGTATATAATATTTACAAACATTTGAATGTTGACTCATATCACTAAATAGCTACGACGCAGCAGTCAAGGTCGTGGTTAACGGCGCTCATGTATTTTGTAATAATAGAAATGATTGAGATGTGAGCGATTATACAAACATAACTATAACGAAATAAAGCCTTTTATTAATTACTGATAAGTATCTTTGTTGTTATTATACCATCACGCCAGGTCCCTAACGGGGTAGGCAGGGGGCACCGAGCGCCAAATATCTCTGTCATTACAAACCTGACGTGCTTCGTCTACATTCATATACTCATGTGCTGATAATTATGATAATTTATATACTTAAGTATTACGAACAACCTAAAGCCATAGATTAATATTTACACTATATTACGGTTTTCTTTTTTAAATTTGTTTTGTGGTTTCAGTTAAACTTATAATATACCGGCAATATCTTAACATTAAGTAAATTACATTGGCATGCTAGGCCAATATTACTAATATAATCAGATTATATTGGAAAATTAATGCCTACCTTGTTTTCTTTGTTTCTAAAACGTTTTGTTCCTTGTTTCCAGGTCCGTTCTACAAGATGACGACAGAATTTTAAGTCTAAAATTAAACAAAAATATATCGCTCTGAGGCCCGATGCTGCATATCGAATCTATACCAGACGTAACATAAACTCAGGTTTCGATAGACATCTACATTTCGTTTAGTGCAGTTTTTACGTTTATCTGAAAATGTTAGCGCTTACAATTTTTAATAACTTAACAGTTTTTGTAATATAAACATATGTATATATTGTCAATTTTATCTTATATAATAACGTTAGAAAACAAAACTTTTGGACTTATACATTTTCAAATTAGGCTGCATGATTTTAAATTCCGTTTTATTTGTAAAAAAAAAAACATTTGTCAAAGTAACATCAGTCGATGAAACAAACACTTCAAGTCGATATCAATTTCAGGATTTGTCAATGTCAAATCGTTAATCTTATCTTATACATACCTATATACTTTTCATCAATTTTTTTATATTTCAAAAACAATACATATACCTAAGTTTATTAATAACAAAAAAATATTTAATAATTATTAATTAATGGATTAAGACTCCATAGGTAAATAGAGATCCGTACATAACTATAGGTTGGACCATATCGCTCGCTAATATTACCTGTTAAGTGTAAGCAATGTTTAACGACAAAATAGCATTATCAGCGTTGAAATATATCAGCGGTGAGACTACACATATATGCAGGATGTGCTTTGCATCAACAGAGACGAAGGAAATAGCACTGGAAGAACGTCTGCAAGTGAAGACGCCGTTCTATGACGAAACTATTACAATCACAAACATGTTTCGTGAACTGGGCGTAAGTGTTGTTTTTCATATAAAAATTTGACTTATCCTTTTATATAAGCTAAAATAATGTCTCTATGGATTTGTTCAATTATTGTTCATACAAAAGAACAGTCATATCATTCTTCATTGCTAAATATGTTAAGTCCACCTGCATTGTTTAAAAGAATTTAATGACCAAAAATGTGTGAACCATTTATTATACATAGTTAATGCTTAGTCTATTTTTTCTATCATTCCAGGTGAAATCAGAACCTCAAATGCCGCAAGGTCTATGTAGCAATTGTGCTAAGAATACAGTCAACGGTTATTTATTTCACAAACTCTGTCAGTACTCTAATGAGAACTGGAAAAACATTCTAAATCGACTGTCCGATAGTATATCACAGTCTGACACGGTCAGCTCTAATGTTAAAAGCATATATCTGATGATAAACAAAACGGACAATTTACTGTTTACAAGTCGGAAATGTTACACCATTACAAATAAGAAAATGGCCCTAGTCAAAATTAAAGACATAATGAAGAGTCGACGCAAATATGTTAAAGTTAAACAAACAGTCATTGATACTATTTGTGAGGAATGCGGTGAGAGATTCACTTCTAGCATTGAATTAATAAAACATTTAAAGCTTCACATGAAATCACAGAACCCTTGCCCGTTATGCCCTAAAATATTTTCCACACCGCTCCAGCTAGAAGAACATTCGGAGAGAGTGCATCACCCGAAAAGACTGAAGTGTCCAAAATGTTCAAAAATGTTCAGTACTGAGAGAATACTAAAAATCTATGAACGAACATATCATGTCGCAGCTGTGTGTAAACTTTGCTACTTACAGTTACCCTCGAGGAAAGAATTGAAGGCCCATTTGAATAAACATCAAGTAAACACATGCCCTCGTTGTAAGAAGAAATTCTCAAATAAATACACATTCAAATTTCATCTCAAGTCATGTGGCAACATTCAAAGTAAGCAGCCTAGTTTCTTCTGTGATATTTGCAGCAAAGGTTACGCTCGGAAGAATGGGATAAGGACACATTTGAAAATTGATCATGGCTTCGGTAACGTGATGTCGTGCAATTGGTGCGGTAAAAAATTTGATGCAATAAGTAGGTTGAGAAACCATATAGTGAAGCACACCAAGGAAAAGAAGTTCCACTGCGAGCAGTGCGGCGGGAAATTTGTATCTCAAGCCGCTCTGGTGTATCACGTGAGACTACACACTGGAGAAAGACCGTTCCCTTGTGATCTGTGTGATGAAAGCTTTCTTTCTGCGTCCAGACGAATGGAACACAAGAGGAGGAAGCATTTCGGACCGACACAGGAGTGTCATGTGTGTCATGCGAAGTTTGTCACCGGCCATCAACTAAGGAAACATGTGCAAAGACATTACAATCCGCACAGTAAATTATATGTGAGTGAGGACGGAACTGGGAAAATGGGATTTACCAGTGACATAGCTTTTGACAACCCTAACCAGACCGTTTTATTATAGTGTTATTTATTTGAAAATGGACTTTTTTTGTTACAACATACTACTTCAAAGTTATAACTAACCACCCAGTAATGTAGTAGTCATATATTATTTAAAGGTACGACCGTACATTATATCGGAGACAGTTCTGAACATGAAAGATACACTAAATTCCATTATTAACTTTATTTCTATTACAAAAACAGCCGTATTAAAAATACATAATGCTTTACGTAACACAAACCATGCACTTTCTTTAAATATTAAATGACTTAGTAGTAAATTTAAATGTGTTTGACAATTTTAGATACTGAGAGACTATATCGGACAAAATTTAGTTTTAAATCAGAGACACATTAACAAATGTACTTTAGACATAACTAAATAATAAAAGCTTATCATTATAGACATTTTAAGCTACAGTACTGAGATATATAACTACATGCCATTTCAATGCTCATTTATATAAATATATGTAATTACTATACCTCGATAAACTACAGTAATAAACTAGTATGTATGTCAATTTGATGATATGAAAGCGAAAGATAGATGCTAGGACTATAGCCAATAGGACTGATTTAGAATCCCAATAATATCATTCCTGATTGTTAACAACCTGACAAGGTTAATGCACACCGAGTCACAAGGCTCAAGCGTACCCACCTAAATAAAGCAACAAACCATCATTTCTCAATATCAACCCTGAATCTCATGTTCTGCTCTCCAGGCATGTTCGGTGGGATCATGTTCCTGCCGTAGTAAAGCTTGCTGCTCGGATCGTGGTGTCTACTTATGTGTTGCTTCAGAAACAAGCGAGTGACAAATTTCCTTGAACAAATTTCGCACATCAAAGTTGGACCGACATGTTTGAATTTCACATGCTCAGCTCTTGCTGATGCATTCACAAATCTCTCGTTACAAATTTTGCAGCTGTACGGCTTCTCGCCTGTATGTCTTCTGGTATGGTACAGTAATGCTTCCTTAGAGACAAACCTGCTGTTACATATATCGCATTTAAAATTCTTTTCACCCGTATGCTTAATCATGTGAATTTTCAGATAACTCGGTGCTGTGAATTTTTTTCCACACTCCTTACAGACATGGGGTTTGGCATTCTCGTGCGCAAACCGAATGTGCACCCGTAGCCCGCCCGGGGTGCTGTAGGACTTATCGCATTTCTGACATGTGTAGTTTTTATCATAATTACTCCTTATCGGATGAGGGTCTATTTTATCAACGAGGCACAGTTTGACATGTCGCACAAAGAATTCCTTTGTTGTGTACGTCTTTCCACATTTTGGGCAGGTGTTTTTATTGGTGTGTTTGGACTCGTGCAAGTGCAACTTGTCCAGACCACGGTAAGATTTGCCACATTCTTTGCAAACATGGATGTTATGAACTCTGTCACAATGTCTCCTTAAACTCTCTTCAGAGTCCCATGTCTGGGAGCACTCGGTGCACTCAATTTTATGATTGCTGCTAGTGTGTGCACGTAATTCTGAGTCTGTTGCAAATACATCGAAGCATTTCTCGCAAGTATAAGTGCCATGGACAGTCAGATTATGAGTGTTTAGTTCCAAAAAGTTTTCAAAACAATCACAACACTTGACACATTCAAACGAATACTCTTCTTCATCGTCTTCAATCGGTTTCTTAGGTTCGTCGTTTACTATTATTACGCTTGTTTCGAGGTCCTCTATCGCAACGTACATTGATTGATCCTCGCTAATGTTTATATCGTCGTCTAGCGTCTCACCGAGATTATTAAGCACTCGCTCGAGTA
This sequence comes from Agara michaeli, assembly GCA_018245675.1. Classification (NCBI taxonomy): domain Eukaryota; kingdom Metazoa; phylum Arthropoda; class Insecta; order Lepidoptera; family Hesperiidae; genus Agara; species Agara michaeli. The sequence goes on from DWDX01000566.1 coordinate 7,432, forward strand.
TTTCCGTAGAACGTCGAGCCGTTTCTAATAAACACATAGCTTGCATCGCGTTTTCAACACAGTTCGTGCAAAACGCTTCAATGCCGGGCAATTCGTCACATATCTATAACAAAAATATATGAATTATAAAAAATACATGAAATCTACTAGACCAGTACTAGATTGCTTCACTGTTACCTCTTCCCCTAGGATCTTTTTAAGAATCTCTGATAACGTCACATATTCCGCAGTCGTAGGGTTCAAGCATATCATATCGTCTAACCGAACATACTGATTCTTAATAGCTTTTAAACATAACCTACAATTACTGTAACGTTTTGCGTTTAAAATATTACATACAAGAATATTAAGCTCCACTTGATCTATCATTATGTGATTTTAAATAATGCAATATAACTTTATCTCGTGTAACTTTATCGAATGCAATCAAACAGTACGCGGGCTTTCAAACATTTTCGTTCAACAACTTCACACACCCAATAACGATATGAGCGCCATGTTAAATTGGCGAATTATTGAAATTGAACTCTATATTTCACCAATTTTTTTTCTTCCAGTTACAAATCACAATCGAAAATGGCATGCGATATTGAGGAAAATTAACCAAAATGTGCTATTAACACCTAATTTTATAATTCATCCATCACTGAAATATTAGTTCGTCTCGCTAACTTTCAGGCATAGATACCATAGGCAAATTGAACAACTTTTCAGTTGTCTATTTCAAATGTCATAACCATTGTCTCTAATGACAGCTTAAACCTCGAAACAATTCTAGATACTACCAGAAACTATACCATATTTAACATAATTAGTTCAAAATGTATTACTATTTCTAGTAATATATTACCACTTGTTAGCAACAGGAGTGAGCTTATTAAATTATATATTTAGTAATATGCCTGGTAATAGGAACTTTATTTGGAATTTCATCAAAATGTTTTTGTTACTAGTACTCATGGGCATGGTTTGTGAATTAAATTGCCAATATTTAGATATTTACACAGGACGCATTAATATGCTTGTGTTGTCCAAATATGAATAACAAAATGAAGGTATCACCATTGCCTGTAGTTTAGAAAAAGGTCATTGGTCTTCCAACGTTATTATCTGTGGTATCTATCAAAAAAAAATCACCACAGACAACAAACAATGCTTACTCACATTCGTAATTTGACAGTTTGACGTTAACAAAGTAAGATGCGTTCTGATCTTTGCAAAACGTTCAAATTAATACGATAACCACAATTACATAAATAATTATTACCAATCTTATAAATTATTGGACAAGAACGATACTGCTAACAACATTACTCACATTTCTATAGAATATAAGTTATCTATATTTTGTTTGATTATGAAGATGGCCCAGTGTAGCCTGTAACAAATATTTGTCTCACTCATTCGACAGCAAGCAAAATGGCTGCAACTCGTTGGACTGCGACAGACGTCCCGTACAATATGCGTTTGGTCGATCAGTCATCATTGTAAATAAACATTATTGTGCAAGTGTCGCGTTCCTCGTAGTGTTCTGTGTCAGTGCATGCTGTGTTCACCCCAGTGCAAACATTGTGATTACTTTATTAAAAAAATAAAGTTTTGTGAGTGTTTTGTGCCTTGTTTTCGCGAAAAACATCCCCCAGCCATCTGTTTTGGATTTATGTTTACTTGAACACGGTAAGTTAAAGCGACGCCGGGCACTTTCATTCTTAAAACTGACTTTACAATAGTTTTGTTTTTGTGAATGCGTGTAAAATACTTTTGTGAATTCGTAAAGTTTTGACAGGTCGCTTCGTCACGCTCCTTTTCGCGTTTTTCGTATATGCGCGAGCGAGATGGGCTATAGGTATGCGGAGTTGTGTCACTCCCTATCCGTGAAGGAAAGTATGCCGCGTATTATTGTTTTGGTAAGCGTGTTGTTACGAAATTATAGATTCAGAGACGGTACGCCGTGCCGGAGGTCGTCTGGTGGCGATTAGTCCTCTGACCCTAAGTTTGATCGTGACATAAGGCGCGTAGGTAGTGCCGTGACGCGTGACATCATTTTAGCGTATTTTAGGACTCGATTAGAATTATTTTCATTATTCTAAGCTTGGACACGCGTGCCAAGCGAGAGGCGATGCGAAATCGGTACCTAGCACGGCCCTATACGGCAAGTACGCCCAAATTCTGTTATCAAAGGATGTAAGTGGATTAGGTCAGCGCTACGCGAGTCGTATGACAAAGAGTTAACTAATGTATCAATAAAATTCTGTTAGCCACATTACAGCTTGTTATAGCAATCTCGACATATCCTTATCAATGTTATCGTTATGACTAATATTAGGAACTCCTCCTGAGGTTCGAAAACATAATCCTGATGTTTTTTAAACGAAGTTAATAATAATAATCACTTTATTTAGTTATTAAGTGTGACTGTTGTTCTTATTTACATAGAGGATTTGAAACAATGTTTGATTATTGATTTTACTGTAGTTCTATTATCTGATCTCTTTATGTCAATATGTTGAGTTTCTATATGTTTACGAGTATGTTATGTGGACAGGTTAGCTTACATAAATCGTTAATAGTTAAATGTTGGGGACGGCTGAAAAACTAGCAATTTAGCACATAAATTTTGTTACTACCAATCTCTGCATCTTGAGTAGTAATTCAATCAATATGTTTTATTGTTTGTTTCTTGGAGTTAAATGTCTATTAATTTTTGTTAAGACAGTGTAATGGATTCACACTTCCTGCCGTAGTATTAATTTCATTATCTGAGATCTTGAGGTATCCAAGTTGTAATCCATATTGAATTTGTGTAATTTTCTATTTAAAAATTATTCACACTGGTTGCATAGAATTGTTTAAATCAATCTCTACAAGACAAGAGTGTGATTTTGACAGTACCGTTGTGGGAAATCCCTAGTCTCCGCCTACCTTTATGGGAAATGGTTGTGATAGTATGTCTATATGATATAGACATCTTTTAAGAAACTTTTGTAAATGAGTAGTTACATAGATTTCGTACTTTCTTGTAAAATTAGCGAGTTATTTTTTTCAATTTCGAGAAAATAAATTTATATAAGAAAAAAAACTAAATCGGAGGACCCACATTTTTTCTGTAAACTGCCAATACATAACCATTCAAGTTGTCAATAATAACATATAATATAGAAACACACTATGCATGTTATTTAAATATATCTAATTCATTTCAATACTAATTATAATATATTATGTATGTAGATATGTGGTTGTGCAACCCGTAACTGTTATATAACACTAAATATATTAATCAGAGATTACAATCTAACAGGCTTTCGATTCTGTTAATGAATTATAATGAGAGTATTACATAGTCTATGGAATGTCAGAGTTATGATTGTAATAGTACCATTACTATTACAATCATAACTCTGGGAAAGGCGACATCCAGCAGTGGACAGATGTCGGCTGATAATGATGAAGCAGTCCATTCTGTCAGCTTGGGGTAAGGTTTACCCATGTCAGTGCTAAAAGAAGCCAAACAATTTGATTACCATCCCCTGCATTCATATTGCATCGAGGAACTGTAATGGAGTAAATTCCGAGCACCCTACAGTTACAGCGATACCAATTCCGTTTATGAAATATAACATTTTAATGCTTTTAGCAATAGACCTCTCGTAAGTAACAAATTTATTCACATTGCCATAGATTAAGTGTTAAACAGACAGACGGGTCAGATATTTGAAATCACTTAGAATGTGACATCGCTATTTTGGCCAACAGCTCTTGCCGAATTGTAATGATTCAAACTGAATATTTCATGTCCGTTTATTAATGAACTTGAGATTAAAGTAAATGTTTATTCCAGAAGCCTTTCTTCTATGATATGTATGGTATGCGATATCTGTATTTCGATGCATCTACGTTAGTTCGATTCTCACATAAGCGTACTGTTATATAAATAAAAAAAAATACGGACGAATTGAGAACCTCCTCCTTTTTTTGAAGTCGGTTAAAATAGGTAGAAAAGAACCCTATTTTATCCTCTTCGCGAATATATTGGTACGCCAGACCGACGTCCGCTCAACACTATTACCAGCCTTACACCTAGTTTAGTTCCAATAATGATCACTGTAATGATATGTTTTGCCGATAAATAAACGATTATTGTTATTGTCTCGAGGATATCGAGCCGCGTCGGCATCGATGTCCGCTACGGGCGTTCTGTTCGAGTGTGCAGTCGGATTCGTGAACACGGTGGTTATTGCTCAAACGAGTCACGTGTTCTCAATATAATCGTGAACTGCTTACTGCACACGGGCAGGTGGTGACGCGAGCGACCTTGCTTTATGGGTGATACCTTTCTATTGTTGTTTTTTTTTTTTTGGTTCGGGCTTTAGAATATGTGTCCAGTACGACAAATGTACGCTTAAGGGTCTTGATTACGATTGAAAATATGAGGAAAAGTGTAGTCTGTTTTTCGTTTGTCTTTTATAAGGGTTCCAATTTGCCTTTATTCATAACACGAAAAGTCAATAGGTTCGAAACATAAGAATATCGTTTTTTTTTTCTAAAAATCACAAGGTTAATCTATTGTATTCACACACATCATACACGCATACAAACATACAAACATATCTGATACAGAATAGTATAAAATGTAATAGCACGAAAATTCTATTTGATAAACCTAATAAATTCAATTGTCGTTTGACACACATATATCTAAGGCGTTTATGCCCCAACCTAAAACGCGCACGTGAACGACGCACAACACAATCCGAATTCGTTCTTGAACTTTTAATTGAAGCACGCAATCCAGCTCGCGGTTTCTTCATCATCCGCGCTCGTGACCGTCCGATAGAGGCGCTCGGCGTCACTTTCGAAAGAACCCGCGAACGTACGCCTCGCGCTCAATGAACCTAACGCCAATCGCAACAAGCAAAGCAACGCTAACATTGAGACTCCCAGCATTAAGTGCGATATACAGGATTGATATATTTATATCTTACTGGTGGCGTTTTGAAAATCTTAAAAAAAAATCACTAACATTACATGAACAGATTGGTGCAGACCGGAGGATTCGCCGGGTCTGCAGTGAGGGTGGCTGCCGTACGCCCAGCAATGGGACATTTGTAGCCAAGACCGGATAGGATCCGTCAAAATCTCGTACAGAAACCGCCATGTGCCGTGATGTCATTTGCATTAAATCATGAAGTCACCATCAGAAACGCTATTACAGCGATGCCAAAACAGTGCGAGCACTAATACGAAACAATTTATTTTATCACCGAGACGAAATCATTATTTTAGTGGCTTGTGAAAGATGTATTTTATCACAGAAACAGGGAAGCCACTTTGATATTTTTACGTCGACGAGATCTAAGAACACTATTAATAATTCGAGCTATAACGTCACTAAATCATATATATGCTACGTTTTAGTAATTAATTAGAAATGTTATTATCAAACCTTATCGCGTATTGTATTCAGAATGCATGCAAACACAGTTTAAGTTTCATTTCCTTACCTAAATCCTGACTGGCAGGCTCCAAAGCGGCCAACATTTCCAAACTTCTTTAGCGTCTTGAGTGCGTTGATACTTTGGTTTCATAAAAGTGACCTGGCTGGAGAGTTAGGGCAAGTAAGATTTGAGATCAGTCCTCAGCTACAGGATTAAGGCGGCACAGTCGCTTCCAAGGTGCAATCGAGTAAAGATAGTAGCCGATGCAGCCGTTATCAATCATGCATGCATGCTGGGTGTATGTTACGGCTATTGTTTTTCATGTGTGACGGTATCGATACCGTCGCGCCGTCTTATGTAAGTAGCTTGGAAATCAATAGGACAGAAGTAATTCCCGTCATACAAATGTGTATGAACACGCAGTGTCAGTCTGGTGTTTGGAAATTCCATCTCCCACTCGAGGGGTCAAGGTTCAAATTTTGGCACGCGCCTCTGACTTGTTACGTGTGTTTTATAACATGATATTTAAATATCACTCGCTACAACATTGAAGGAAAATATGACGAGGAAACCTGCACACCTTAGTGTGCTATTGAATTGTATAATGTTTCTGAGGAGTCTGAAGTCTGCCGATTCGCACTTGGCCAGCGTGGTAGATTATGGCCTAAAACGTCATTATGACAGGGAGACCTATGACCAGGAGTGGCACAACACTATTGGTTGAAAAAGATGTTTTGGAGTTTCGGGGTTTATACCGCAAGTCCGAATATACATATTAGGGCAATTCACACATGACGTCTGATCCCAAACTAAGCAGAGCATGAGCACACAACTGATAAACTGCATAAGTACGATCTACGGTTGTACCTATCTTGAATATCTTTTTCTTTCTTTAACACGTTATAACTCGTTCGACAAGCTCTTTATTATGGCTTCACCGAGCTTTCCATAACATTGTCCGTACAGCCAAGGTCGCACGGAAGGAGTGTCTAATATATAACGTAACATCGCGCCTATAATCCCCTAAGGGGTAGGCAGAGGAGTGTAGTACACCCCGACATTTCACCAGTTACGTTTAAGTCCCACAATGGAATAGGTAGTGAGCCTATTGCCATGCACCGGGCACACAATATATAATATATTCTTTACGCGTCTGTGATTCCAACGACCCATTTCGCAATGCGGGCGAGGATACATTGTGCGTACGGCTCCCCCATTAAAGAGTGGATAAAAATACTAGGGTATTAGCTACACGTGGGAGTGTGTCTAAAACTGGGCTACGTGTTGTATCTACTTTCGTTTGTGTATTAAAACTTTGTATCCATTTTTAAACATATCGAGTGCACGGACGAGTGTGATATTTGACTTAGTTACAGTTTACTTTGGAGATGGAGTGTAGAGACAAAATGCTTATGGTCTAACATAGGATAAAAGTACGTTACTTAGATTAGTCATTGAAATGTCAAAAAATGCGTTGTTGCTTTTTAAATATGGCTTAGTTAGTCAATTCTATGAGATACAATTATATGATCAGTAAACTATGGATTTCTTATTATATTACAATGTATGACTTCAGTTTAGCTTATTTTCTGTCTCCAATGTGATATCTTATCAATATTTACACTGCTGTATCCAAATGAGATTTTTCCCAAGTGATTACTATTACATGCAAGATACACGACTTTGATTTTCAACGGCAAACACTCAAGTGTTTTCATGTATCCAGTTCACAAGTTATTGAGATAATAAACTAAAGAAATCAAGCGATTTGTCATCGTTCCGAACAGAAACAAAGGCGACAGACCGACCGACACAATTCCACAATGAAATCGTTGAAAAGACAATATTAGCAACGAATTTGAATGTGATACGAAACGGTAAAGTCACCCACTTAGCTCTTAGAGAAACTCAAGTTTCCGTACTATCGCCCTTCACGGCCCGTACACACGTGTTCGGGGAGTCCCCTCGCTTGTCACCGTCCAATCGCCTCGTGTCGACTGGAGAAACGAACATCACACATCAACGGACAAGACTGCCAAGGAGTAGAACAATTTACCTCCGTCTGTGTTTCCCGAAAATTATAACCTAGGGTTTTCTAAACGTAGCCTGAATAGGCATTTACCAGACAAGCACGGTACATCCTAGGCCATATCATCGTTTGCCATCAGGCGAGATTATCGACGAATGTTCACCTTTTTCAAATATAAAAAAAACATCATGACATATTCTCCCGAATAATTGTTAAACCGGAGCTGGTGAGTTCGATCCTCATTGAGGACAAGCATAGAATTTTACAATTGGGATGACCATAGTTTTTTTTTTAAATTTATTAAAGGACTTTGTCGCAGAGCGATCATACCGTCCCGTAACGGACAACACACAAATTACAACAGAAAACATACGACAAAATATAACAAAAACAATAAACAAATCAACAAAATTAAACATATGGATGACCATAGTTAAAAAATTGCATACGGCTCGCATACAGCGGTAAGTAAAATGCAGTTTCGCGTCAATTCGTAGCTTAAAAGTGTGAAGACTCCCCTTCTACTGCCTGAGCGCGTTCGCGTGTGTGATATTGTGTACTTGATGCATGCGCCAACCATACAGGCCTCCGAAAGCTATTGCATCGGTCTACTTTCGGTTTTTATATGCTCTGGGACAATGAAAAGCGCTTTCGGGTTTTTGCTTTTATATCCTGCACCATTTCCTTGCGGACTATGCCAATTACAAATATAAGTTTCTTGCTTAATATTAATTATTATAATTATGCTTTGGGAGAACTTACATATGCTCGCTCAATTGCAATTTAAGTAGAGCCTATAGAGCGTTGGAACATCGTGGCGGAGTATGATGCAAGCTTCCCAGAATCGCATCAAAGACCTGTGCCCAACAGTGGGACGCATAATGGATCTTTGTAATGAATAAATTTTAGATTAACCTCATTTCCGCAATTGTAATAATATGCAGCCGTTTAATTAAACCACACCTCGTTCAGTAATTTTGATTATTAATAACCTAACAGTGATTAATATAATGAATGGGCCTTTTGTGGTTAGTTCTCAGGCGAACAGTTGAAGGGTAATAAATTTATCACTCAATATATTATACTAGTATTCGCTCGGTGACCGAACTTCGACAGTAATTCATTGTATTTTTAAATTTGAACAGTTTGATTTCTATTTCACAGATGAGTTTTAACGTTGACGGAGTCGAATTTGAAAAGCAAAATCGCGATGGTATTATATTACCTTGAATTTGTTGTTTGATTGACATTGAATAATTCATTGTATTTAACTTATATGTATTTGTGGCACATATTAAATAGAAATTTTCCTTTTCTATGTATATAAAGCGTAACTGTGCCAAGCCTGTCTTGATATATTCCCAGAGCGCTATAACATGGGCCTCTTCAAGAAAAGCGCAGAAAGAGCTCTCCTCCAAAGCCGATAATGCACTGGCGACTCCTCGGACGTTGCAAGTGTCCAGGCGACGGTGACCACTTACTACGAGGTGATCCGTCTGCCTGTTTGCTGGTCTGAACTATAAAAAAGAAACCTGACATTCGAGGGGCGGCACAAAGTTTCCTCTTCACGTATTCAGATACAGATGAGACGTTCCCAAAGTAATAGGATAGGTGCGATAAAATAGTGTGACCGTTTACTATTTCCACAACGCGTAGGAGTGCGTCCACGACTGACGTGTTAATTTCCAGCTTCTTCGTAATTGGTTTGTCTTTGTCTTTGTTCGCATGCCCGTATAATTTCTATAAGTTCTAAAAATACAATAGATTTAGTAAATATCTTATCAGTTGTGAAAACCGATAAAACTGCTATCGCATTTCTCATATTAAGTAGCCATTACTTGTGGCGTCATGCTTTCTCCCGTGGGAATGAGAGTAATGAGTGCCGCCCTAATGAGTATCCCTAAGTCTTGATTTCAATGATAAGCAACCAACACACCAACATCCTTTAAAATAGGTTCCACTTGGTTTTGCCTCGTGAACAAACATACAATAAGACAATGATTGCAAAAACTATCGTTTTGAGTTGCGTGTCACGCTGGTGACACGTCTTTCTTCGTTACTGCTTTCTGATATTATGTATAAAATAGAAGCTATCGTTTGACATATAGCTATTGGGAGGTACTGGCGAAGGATAAGAGCCAGTGAGGACACTCCACTCAACAAGACTTTAAGCACCACGATGGAGCTTGGTTTAACGAACATTTGCCACGATACCAAAAAACCCGTTGCAACACATTTGCTAAAGATGTGGTCATCATTGCCGTTCTTGAGTACTTTAGTCATCAGGGAAAGTGTCTTTAGATATTACGTTATTAATGGTTGGTAACAATCGTCATAGGTCGTCAACTGAAAATAGATGCATTAATATAGCTACGATATTTGCCTAATATGCGTACGTACAGCGAACTGCGTGTTCCTTAAGGCCTAGCGCGCACTGCGGCTTTGTGACGCGATGGCATTTTTTTTTGCTCAGTCGAATACTGGGAAGACTCGCGAGTCATCTAACCGAGGCCACGCAATAACACGGCAACAAACTGTGTCTGTGACCGATGACACTCCTCGCGATGCGATCGTCATCTGGCATCTTTTTGTCACTCGGCCGACAGACACGGCCGTCTTTGAAGTCTGTTTCGTGACAGAACGAACACTTTCCGTCGTCAACAATGGACATAGGCAACATAGAGTCGGGGTGACGAGAAGTTGCAGTGAGCGCATCGCCTTAGAGATTCAACGGCAAACGTCTCGTATATTAGCTCGGTGTATTATAAGCTGGAGGGTAACTCAGGTCGGCGCACGGCGCGCCGGTGTGCGTGCGTCGGTACGGCGCGCGGCGAGCAAGCGCGGACGTGAATGAAATCGGACACTCGCCGGCCCGGGGCTCACTTGTATTGTGGCGTTGTTGGTGGGATTAATAACTGCTGATTTATTGTTCCACACCGGCTCTGTACCGACGCGCGCGCAGAACGAACGAGAGGGACAAAGACGGAAAGGGAAGCAGAATCTGGAACGAGAACGGTTTTGAAATATCCCGTCTGCGTGCAATAGGAAAGTGTTGCTCCGCGAATTTGATGCCGCCGGATGGATTTCGAGCGTGTTCAGTACGTTCTGACGAAATTCACGTAGAGATACTCGCTGGGGCTTCATCGACTTTTATTATTGCATCATGTTGACACTAAACAAATGCTTGCCTGGTGATTTAAAAAAAGCGACAATTTCTATCACAAACTTAACTTAGGCACTGTTTACCATAGGCTACTGTTTTTATATTGCAACGTCCAGTTTGGGTCAAATCGTAATGTCTTCTGGGTCGCATTTCATAAAATCGTTTTGAACAAGCAAAATCACATAGGTTAACAATGGAACTTAGATGATTTAGCGCACTTTCTATTAAGTGTGAGGATAATAAATCCTAATGATTACGACGTAAGCTTTGTTAAACACGAGAGAGTATGAAAGAAAGAGATAACAATATGGGTCGACGGTTTTATGAGAAGCCTAGGACGGTGTTGACCGCAACTGAGCTGTTTATCGGAGAAATTATGCATTTCTAGCAACTTTATAATGAGTACGATAATGAAATGATTCCATGATCATTATGGATAATGAAATGTTTATGTTTACAAGAGACATTTACACAGCTTCATTATCTAGATTCTTATAAATGTTGTCATCGCTCACTGCGGTGTTTTGTTTTGGGTTCGATTAATAACGGAACAGCCACCTAAATAAACCTAACAATTGAAATAGAAAGTAATAGATAAACAAAACAAAAGCGCCATTGATGCTGGAGGCTGAAGTGAACTTCATAAACGAAGGCTGTCTTTCCAATATTTTTATAAGAAAATATTCAATATTCTTCACACTACTTATAGCCGAAAGCTCCATTAGTTCTTATCTACCTGAACACAAATGTGTATTTAATAACTTTAAAGATGCGGCCCATCAAGAAAATGTGTTTGTAAACAAATCACCCAAAACGGCGACCGGAAATATTAAAGCACACCATGAATTTCAATGTGCATATATCCGCAGTAAATATGTCGTCTTTGTAGTCGGCAGTAAAACGTTACGCGAGCAGACGCTATTATCACCGAACGGAGATATCTTGCAGTTTGATGTTGCGCCGAATTGCCACGCTCATTGAATACACATCGCGGAAAATCAATTGATGGTTTGAGAATTGATGTCTGAAATAGTTCGTTCAATCAGTTCATCTTTGCTTTGTACTTGTTGGACAGTCCGATATTCTGTAATGGAAATCCGTTAGTCTTCTTCCATCGAACTCAAATTCCTCATTTGGATTTTGACCACAACGATTTATTTCTTAAAGTGAAATAGTGTTGTTTTATATAATTTAAAATTGACATTTTTAATACAAGTAGTGGAAAATCGCAATTGATTGGGCCGTAAATTTGTAGCTTTCGACGAACGCAATAAATAAGTGTTAGTTGAACCATAAAATCAAGAGAATCTAGTTCTAGGTCTACAACATCAATAAAATATACGCAATAAAACATTATAGGAAATAAATCACCGGAAAATTAGGTAGAAACGGTTGCAGTACGCGAGGAATTTCACGATCGATTAATTTTTTTATTATACCAAAAATAATTCACCTCCAACTAGACACACTACTGTTTGCGACTTGCACGCAACATTGTCTGTCAGACACGCTATGATATCATTTGCATTCGGGTTAAGTATTTCAATTTAAATCGACAGCTATGCTCCTTTCGATAGCATGCTGGCTTCCTTCACATTGTTCCTGGAAGTAGGAGCGGATTCTCGCAATCATTTGAGCAGGATGTGCCGTTTGTTATAGTGTAGAAACGAACGTAACCAACGCTTTCGATACCTCGAAGTGTGATTTGAATTATTTATTGATATGTTATTTATGCATGGACAACCGAACCTTGTTGTAAAAAGGAACGTTGTTTTTTTGATTTCCTTTCATTATCACAACATTTCAATGTGCAATAAAAATAGCATGAGCATTGATAGGTTCACTAATGATGTTCTTCAGGGAGCTGTTTTGGGGCTTTATTTGTGCTGTTAAATTTATCATCTATACTATTATGAGATGAGTAACGGAATGTACATAATTACTAGTGTTTAGTCCATTCGAAGTTTTATTCATGAGCATAATAATAAACCTAAGTCGTAATACCAGTTGGCTATATCGTTAATTATTAACTACGACGCTTTCGCGAAAAAACGTTAAACAGCGTCTATGTTTTACGATATCCACACGGCAGTAACAATTAGTTTCGTGCGCATTTCAAAATCACATTCAAAAACTTACGTCACGTGAATACGCGTAAACATCATTTGGCAATAGCTGCTGTACATCCACCGTTCTGAATAATCGAGTAGTAATACTGCGTCAAACTTAGATGTCCTTCACCGACAACCAGCTGAAGATGGTTCATGTAAATTAGGCGACGACCCGGAAACTGGCGTGTGGTGAGAAATCACGAAGTTAGCCGATCCCAATTAAAATCGAATAAGGCCAGGTAAAGCGGTAGAAGGCAAGAACTGGTAAGTTTTATCGTGTAGTAAATTGGAACTGTTCGATTGATGACTATTTTATACAAGGGTAATTGAATTAATGTGACCTCTTATTAAGTGTTTATATTAACTTATTCGGCTTTACGCAAATAAACGAGAATCATCGATTTGACTAGTAAAACGACGAAAGGAATATTTCTGTTGATGTATTGTAAGACCGTGGCAAACGCTTAGACTTATACTTTTACAAGACTACAAGGATAATAAATTTGTTAACTACACCATCATCTGATACTTAATTAGTATTAAGATAGTTTAGTATGTAGAATATTCTACATTTATCATTCAGTTTTATTTATAACAAATGAGCGTTCGCCAATATCATCGGGGACTAGGGTCCATTAAAATATTAGTTTCTTATCGCGTTCTCTGTTGAAATCGTTATTATCTTTCAGCCATTAATGGTGAAGATATTGAACCGTAAGTCGTATTATCAAAACTGTAAACATTTATTGATTAATCCACTCATATTAATGGCTTCAGCGTATGTATTCCGCTGTACGATTGGATCGTTTCTTGCAAATATCTCAAGCATTATATTGCTAGCAAATATTTCTTGAAAATATCAAGTTATTACAAGGAGGTGCATTATCGGTCATGCGTATTATCGGTATCTAAATGGATATTAACTTTGAGATGAATTTACTTCTCAGCTCGCTTATAGTGTCTGGGTTCATGTTTGTATTATCGCAGATAAGTGTTCTTATGTCGTTTTTGAATTGTTGTCATTACGTATTTGTTCTTATCTGTGGTCTGTTTTACACCTGACAGGTGATGGAGTCTTTACTCGCTGTGGAAAATAAGGAAGCTCTAATGAAATATATGTCATATTTTTTTGTTATCATTTTAGAATGATTGAATTGTCCCGAATGTCATGCCCGTCGATTGGCGGATTATATTGCAACTGGTAAATAATTGCAGATTTTCTATGCAAATAATATACAAATGTACACGTGAAATACACTGAACAAACTTGATGTAAGTTGACGAATAAATAAATTAATACTAAATTTGCTCAAGCTCAGCATTTTTCGGCGAATTTAATAACAACACATTTACGTGGATTACGAAATTTTTGCTTGACGTTTCTAAAGCTGGAAATCATTCAAGTGGATATGGACAGCTTTTTTGACGTAAATATTAAGAGGTAAAACGATTTTGAGATATCCGCGATATTATTTACATTTTTTATTGTTAAAAAATTCGTCTGCCTGATTTGGGTAGGCTGTTTTATACTAAATTCTTAAATTATTTTCCTTAGTAGAAGACGATACCATATAAAATTTGATTTGTATTTAACATATAACTAGACCAAGCCTAGTGCACGTTATTTCATATTTTATAAGTTTTTATCGAATTGTAATTATTAAATTACGAGCTTCATGCGGCCGAGTGTTCCACGGAAAGATCATTTGTCAAAGTCAGCTTTGCTTTTTAGTTTTATCTTCAGTCCCGTATATCTCTTTTTTACATTTAAATCGATTTGCTTTAAGCACGATCAAATCATAAGAGTAGTCATAAATTTTCTTCAAGTTTTATACAGTTCCTTGTTATTGGCAACTCTTTGATGACACCAACTAGAATCAATACCTAATATGTGTCTATAACATATACATCGAGTTAGGGTATCGCTAACAAGAAGTTTTGCATACGCCCACAGAACCAATAGCAAAACCTTCGTCTTTCTTCCGGAACATTCCACTATCAAGTATTTGTTTTCTATTGCACAATTAATTTCTCGTTTCGTTATTCGTAAATTATATTAAATATCATATAGTTGATAGCACACACTATCGCCGTTCGTAATTGTACCAAACTTCCGTCCGAACGCTAACGTTTCATTGGCATTGAAATAGTCCAGTTGCATCGCACTTGCATCTGTTTAACGCATGATTAAGGTCGATTTGATTAGCATTCGTGGGAGTTACGAATAGGGTAGATAATGAATATTCCATTTTGTGCAAGTGGCAAATACATTGCTGATCGTTTGACGCTATATGCTCCCGCAGTATCTTTTTCGTCATTTCAACGTGCCAAATCGTTTCGGTTGTAAACGCCTCGTGTATCTCTCTTTGTCTAGAACTTTGAACGGCATTGGAAATTTTCATCTCTATAAGTCGTACCTTCCGCCAAATTGTCACCACGTCGAGAGCTGAACAGCATTGAAGTTAAACGTTAGCGGCTGTCTAACGAACGCTAGAGGTCGCTTTAATTGGCGTTGGTGCGAGAAGTGATGTGCGCTAGACCGTTCCTGGAATCTTGAAGACGAGGGCGGAATGTATCTTCAAGGTTTTTTTGCGAGCATTAATCGTTTATGTACTAATTTCAGATGATGCCTTGACAAATTCTCTAATGCACGTGGTGTGGAGATTATTACGTAAATTTAAAAAAAAAACGACCAAAAAATGGGTTAATGTTTTAATGCAACAATATAACGTTGACTTTATCTGTTTGTTCATTGAATTGCCAAATTAGTATGTAAAGGTTATTTTCTTTGCTTCCGTCCGAAAAGGGTCATTTATGAAGTTTTCAAGTCTTTTCATCTTTCAGTGCTTTGAAGTTTAGTCTCCAACTTCAGCGATTTGGCGTTATAATCTTAGCTTGCACTTAGGGCTTTATAAGTTATGTGCATTTTAAAAATCGATTATATCACTTGTTATAAACACTAAAAGTAGACATACTCATTATAGATTTCTTTATTGATCTCTAACTTGTGTAAATTCTCATTTGGTTAGCGTAGTATAGTTACTATGACTTGAAACTTTCTTTTTATAAGAGGATAAACTTATCTAATGAAAGAGCTGATGATGATGATACGCCATTTAAAAAAAGCTACAGATCAACGAACTTACCCGAGAATAAATTAATGAGAGTATATTCTCCCGAGTACGATAGTTTGTTTCTTAAGTGGATAATGTATTGTTATTGAGAGGTTAATTTTCAAAGGCTTCGTCGCCTTTGACACATGGTTAAGCGCTTGGGTGCTCTTGACGGGGTATTTAGAGCGATTTTCTGCTTGTAACACCTTCATGCTATCTTTACATCGCAGATCAGTAGATCTCGGGATCTTCTTGTTTTCCAAGTTAATTTATGTTCTAAACCACTAGCGATCCTAGTACTTCGATTAGATTTAATCATTTGACCATCAGAATGGTGGATTACTAATTCCTTCATGGCTAAGGTATTTCCCAGGAAGCATCTCGCAACTAGGCAGGTGCTCTTTAGTGGCTTGTGTCTGTCTGTCTCTTGCAAAATTTCATTTTATCCAAAGGCCGTTACAACTAAAGGTCTGAGCGCAGGTGTCTAATAATTGTCTCCAGTGTTCCTAAATGTATATTTATCGAACGATTATTGATTTTGCAATGAATTAATCGAACGAAACTAATGGCTGTAAAAGGCGAACTGGCGAACTAATCGCCCGAGGGGCTAATGCGCCGTTGAAACCTGTTGTACAACCTACATTGTAATTATGTAATTAATTAATAATACCTTCGACAAGCGAGCATGAATTACGACTTTTGAGAAAAGTAGAAGAGACGAGAGATGTTTCTGAGGATCGAAATCGCTGGAAATATGTTATTCACAGCCTGTCCCTAGAGGATTTAAACGTTACAATTTCCTTGTTCTGTATCTGGGTGTTATAAAATATCCATAAAAGTATTATTATAGTATGTATGTTTATGAGCTGTCCGGTTACACGGACGTTTAATTGACTAATTAAAAATTAAAATTAGATAGCCGTGTGTGTAGTTGTCCCACTTAATTTTTTTCTTGCCGGAAGCATAGACTTTACCTTTTAATTTTCCTTTCGCATCTGAAACCGGGACGGCTCGAAGGACGATGATCGGTGAGCATCTGTTTTTATCTGCCTTCCAACTCTGCTCACATCAATTAATCGACCCCGTCTTTGTAGGAACCGGAAATTATATTAGTACAAACAACTCGTTAGGGTTTTGACTCGACCGTTTTGTACGGAGCCGACATGTTCAAATGAGCTATAATATGAGTCACTAAGCGCCCCACGGTTTCACCTCCGTCGAATACAACATTCAATAGCTCATACGGTATATTTATTACCAACCATACGCTTACATACATGCATATACGCTCATTTACTCATACACTTAGTGAAGAACTTTAAATAAAAATTATTATTTAGGAGGAACTCTTTTGTTTTGATCTTGCATATTATTAATTTTTACATTTATAAGTAAAAAAAATATATATTCATGCAAATTTATAACCCTCATCTTTACCCCTGTAAGGATCGTAGCGTGATGCTACGTATGCTATAGCTTTCTTCATTAAATGACCTATCAGTTTCGAAAAGATTTTATCAAAACTCACTCTCAGTTACAAAAATTTGCGCGAACAAACAGACAAATAGCTAGAGTTATACAAATTAACATAGAAATGTAACACGTAATTGATCTTCGGCGCGTCGTCGGGAATGTCGTCGTTGAGTCGCGCAACCTGTTGCATCTCTTGCGCTCCTTATGCATCTCGTTTCGATGACGTCATCGCTGATCGACTTGACATATCAGCGTAAACGAAGAAGCTATGTGAGGATAGAGACACTTGGTACTCAGTGCCTTCCGCTTACCCCGATAAGAACCGAGTGATAGTGTAATCTATATATTAATACGTGAAGCAAAAACTTTGGATCCCTTTTTACGAAAATTGCGCGGACGGAGGACTATGAAATTTGGCACACTTATAGTTTATGTGTAGGAGAAGTGTGGAACGCTAATATTTTTCAATAATAATGCTTATA
>DWDX01000567.1:0-25231 GCA_018245675.1 Agara michaeli
TTTAATTACTTTTTACTTCTAGTTATTAGCTTAATAGTGAATATTTATTCTTAATTCAGAAATGGTCGACGAATAAAATTTATATTGAATCTTTAACTATTATATATTTAAAAGTCTACATAATTCACATAATGAAAATTAATATATTACATAATTTAAGGTTAAACACGAAAAGTTCTCAAGTACCAAACAACATAATTAAACAATTTTTAATACAGTACTAGTAACAAGCTTTTGTGACCATACATTATATGTATGTGTTAGGTGACATCAATTTACTTATCTGCACTACCTACAATACATGTAGGTAAATAAAATAAATAAAAATAAAATATACACTGTTAGATTTTAAACGCGAGCAAGTACACGTAAGTAAGCCAAGTTATCGTCGTTGCAAACTTGAAAACTCTTACGTGACATTTTTGAAAAGACTCAGTTTATTCATATTTTATTAACGTCTTTTACTAGCCACTATTTCCGATACTCCAGTGTGAATAATACCTCATCATTTGAGACATTTATATCATAAAATTAAATCTCTCGTCAGGTATCAAGTGCTTTTCGAATTTCTGGTAACTAAACTTTTTACAAATAGTAGGCTTTAAGCTTGCAACGACTACCTACTCGTATAATCTTTGTTATTACAACAGCTGAGGGTATAGGTATAGTTCTTAGACCGTATCTTGTACTAGCAGTAATCCTTGTATAAAATTGTGGTTATGATTATTATTCATTCTCACAACCACATCACCAATGGTGATGGCCGTCGCAGTACACTTCATACTTTGGTGCGAAGAGCATCGCCAGACGACCCGCATCTCGCCTTGAGATGTACGCTTCTTAGAGAAACGAAAGCCTTCGATGCAAAGTATTCGGTTCCCTCTTCGTGATATTATATATTTAGCTGTACGACCTAAAAAGCAAACATTAATTCACTCGTGGTCGTTTAGTCTTATCCCGTTAATTAGCCCTTAATTTATTAATGTTAACCCATTAATTTATGTTAATTGGAAAGAAAGCTGTTATAAACCATACCATGAGTGTATAAGTATTGATATCATTTGCAAAAGAGTTAAACGGGTTTGTGAATTAAAACGCGTGAATAACAAAATGTCAATCAATTTTAATGTGCATTGTTTTACGTTAAAGAATTTGATTTATTCATTGTTTATTAAAAATTACGTAACGACACTAAACATAAGTACTTGGGACTGTTTTACTCTAGTTAGATTATTTTAGCATAAAAAAATACATACCGTCTTCACTTATTAATAGATTAATAAATATAAATGTATATTGTACTAAATACAGAATAATTATAAAGTATAATACATATAAACTTATCCTATTATTTAATAATAATATACTATAGATCTCGCGTCACCTGTCACGTCAACCAAGCGGGATTTGCCAACAGGGTCTAGGCAGAAATTAATAAGTTCCACCGGTCTTGATAAATTTCTTATTTTGGATATTTTTAAGCCACTGTGCCCGTCCCGAGAGACTCAACAACCATTTTTAACGATGACAATCCAATAATGACGTAACTGGTCTTTCAAAACAAAAAACGCGCCGCAAAATGGCCAACAAGCGGTCATCCATGTGAACACTGACCATATTCGGCTTTGCATTGTTTACAGATCGTTAACAATTTAATAAATATGTCAGGTCTCAAGCATACAACCATTTTAATATACAACTATGACTTAATTGTATTTTAAGGCACCGTTTAACTGTCAATACACTTACATAATCACACATTACTATATATAACAATTTAAACGTATCTATTTGTAACGATAACAATTTTTCAATCACAATGGTCCTCGTAAATT
Organism: Agara michaeli; assembly: GCA_018245675.1. Taxonomy (NCBI): domain Eukaryota; kingdom Metazoa; phylum Arthropoda; class Insecta; order Lepidoptera; family Hesperiidae; genus Agara; species Agara michaeli. Next base: position 1,836 of record DWDX01000567.1, read on the forward strand.
TTATGGATGATATCTATTTGCAGATGTATGATAGAAAGAGATTAACCCATTCAATAGCTTTGGTTTGACGTCATCAGCATAAACAGTAAGTGTATTTAATATGTAATTAGTAATTACAATCAACACAAATAAAAATGGAATTCTTTTAACACCTGTATGGTGTAATATTGAAATATTCCCACATGTCTTTGGCCTTGTTGTTTTGAAACTAGGAGAAATTTTCATCCCTAAAATTGCGTGGATGGTTGTGTATATTGTCGCACAGCACGACCGTTTTTCCTTCTGTGTATACTTTGGCAGTGCACCCGAACTGGTTTCGTATGGAACACAACCATCTAACCTTCCTTGTTGACCTCCGTCTGTCCTTAGCTTGAGTAAATTTGTATCCGTTCACGGCGACCATGACGTTGCCTCGATTCGATTTTATGAACTCCACTGCAACAAAATTGTATGTCAGAACATAATATTGTTTATTTACGTCCACAGTTAATTCCTTATCCATATTTGTACAACTAAACGTTTTCTTTTTAGTTTCGAACTCCGTACGTTTTAATGTTTGGGTGAGTTTTTAGTAGAGATTTTTGTAAGCCGTTTGTTGTTTTTTAGAAGGATATGCAGTAATTTTATGTAGTCTATGTTAAATAGAATTTACGGGCGGGGTGTTCTTAGTCGTCGCGCTAAACACATGTATAAAGAAAACAATGTACAGTACATTAATTTTCGAGACTTTAAATGTAGAGTTCCGGAAATTTTGTTCTTATAATCAAATATTTTCCCTTCTTCCTGCCTACCTATTAAAATATTAATTGGATAAAATAATGCATGTTAATAAAAAAACCTGTCAATAATAGAAAAATACTTTAATAATCTCTAAATTTTAATACCAGTAATAAATTTGTAATAAGTAATAATATTGCAACACAATATATTGCTTTATATAATTTCTTTAATATGTATAATCATTCATTATTACTTAAAATCATAAAATAAACTTAGATTAATAAACTTATGTTGTTAATAAAAAGAGCTAAATCATAAATGTGAATATTGCAAAAAAGTTATTTAATAAAATTCGTAAAAATTCTTATAGAAGCATCCAAGGGTAAGAATTTTTATTAGGCCCATGATTGTGTTCATTCTTAATTTTGCATATTTCGTTGTCAATAGTATAAATAACAGCCTTGCAACCCTTGTTGAAGTGCGTCGAGCACACCCACCGCAACTTTTGTAACGCTGCACCGGAAGCCCGCTCAGCCTTCTTGTGATAAAACGTATAGCCTTCTAAACTTAACAGAGCTTTGCCGCGCCTTGATGTCACGACGGAAACTAAAAAATAATAAAACAACTGACAGGTCAATAATCATTTATGTTGCAGTAATATTAGCCAAGGTAAAGAAATTAGATATCAATTCAGTGTAGGTTTATGCACAGTTAAACACATTACATGGTGTTAAAAAAATGTAAAGAAAACAGTACAGAATGGTGATAAAAATTACACTTGTTATTCGACATAATAGTATATTTTCTAATGATATATTCATTGTCAAGAAAAAAAATCAATTATACATTTTTATTATACATCATTGGTATTTAATTGGATGACATATATTTTGGATTGGATAACTCTCAACTACATACATTAATATTACACGTGATTGAAATACACCTGTTTGTACAATTTGATATAATTGTAAGGAAAACTACATAAATTTTCGAATACAAAATACCAACAGAATTGCCTGCAATTAATTAAAACTCAGCACAATCGTATCAGGTAAAAAACGTAGTTTTTATTAATTTTCTTTACATGCAATTCTTAACATTATTTATTATTACATGATTAATAATTCTAAAATATCAATACAAATATCATCAGTGACTGTTATTATTTAGCGTCACCCGGGTGATTATAATATAGACATCTCACCCGTGTCATTACAATGATTACCAGTAAATGTTATTATTTAGCGTCACCCGGGTGATTATAATATATATGGTCTGACCGGTTTCGGACCAGGATATGGTTGATAAATATATTTGGTAGGTGAATGATTGTGATTACGACATAGATGTCTCACCCGTTTTTGGAACAGGATATGGTTGATAAATATATCTGGTAGGTGAATGATTGTGATCATTTTTAATTTTAATAACCTCATTTTCTAGGGTGTAAATGACCGCTTTGCATCTTTTATTGAAATGCGTTGAACAAACCCATCTCTTCTTCAGCACTGGCACACTGGAGTTGAACATCTTATGGCGTTTTATGTGGTAAAATGTGTACCCATCAACACATATCAGGGCGTTACCACGCTTCGATGTTACCATGGTTACTGCAATATTTCATACAAAATTAAATTTGTACATAAGTGTAATACAATTCTCTGAAATGAAGTTTGGTTGGTAATGATGGCGGCGGGGCAGGACTAGTATTGCTGCTTTGCAACAGAGTAAAAGACGCCATAAAATATATACGTAAAACGTTATCTTTTATTTCAATATCGTAAATAACATTGGCTAACAGTAACACAAGCAAAATATATTATTAGGATCTAATTAATCATAAGATTACATGTAAATAAGGGTGTATCTGACCTCTTGGTTCATGGTTATGGTCGTTTCTCACCATGCAAATGGTGCCGTCGATTGTATATATGACCGCCTTGCATCCTTTGTGGAAATGCGTGGAACAGACCCATCTTTTTTTGTACTCGGCTATACCGCCTTTCTGCTTAGCCTTTTTGTGGTAGAATGTGTACCCGTCGAAACTTATGAGAGCCTTACCACGCTGCGACATCACGAAGGTTGCTGCGAAACGAAATCACTTTAGAAAACGATTTATATTTTTATTAGACAATTTATATTAAAAGCAAGGTAGAATATGATAATGCTCCGCATGAGGTGGGTGGCATGTGGCAGGAGGACCAGGTCAAAAGAGTATCTCTCACGGACGAGTGATCTTTCTTTTTAACGTTTAAATGTTTTCTTTTTTTTTATAACGGCTGATGAAAGTAGAATAGGCGGAGTAGTTTACAGGACCGTAGCCGATGGATATTGGTTTTGAAACACTATTTAGTACCCTTTAAATAACTTTATCTCATTCAGATGTTTCCTGAAGTGTCACTTGGGTTCGTGATTGTGTCTATTTTTAATGACATACACATCCCCATTCATCCATGACCGCTCTGCATGCCATACGAAGATGTTTTGAGCAACACCATCGTTTTTTGATGTCTTCCGAGAATCCAATATGATGATAAAACTTGTTGGCCCTCATAGCACACAGCATAGGTTTACCTCGGCGAGATGTAACCTACGTCACTATAATCACAACAAAAGGAACAAAACTACAGAACTACTTTTTTATTTATAAATTACTAGCTTTTGCCCGCGACTTCGTCCCGCGCATATATTATTATACATATAAACCTTCCTCTTCAATCACTCTATCTATTTAAACCGCTTCAAAATCCGATGCGCAGTTTTAAAGATTTAAGCACACATAGGGACCTAGGGACAGAGAAAGCGACTTTGTTTTATGCTATGTAGTGATTTACGTATGTAGGTAGAATTCGTTACATATCCCGTCTTACTTCCGTTTTAATGCTGTCGACGTTTAAAATACAAATTGGTGATCAATTAAAATCATGGCTATTAACGTTCTATTTTCATTAGTAAGCTGTTTATTAAGTTCTACAGATATACTTACACAAAACGGTTTTTTTCTTCACAAAAGCTTTATACACATATTTCCAATTTCCGTAAGCGTTCGATAATAGAGTGAGCACCTATTTACAATACATAGATAATGTCCCACAGCTGGGCATGGATCCCACCCGCATTTTCGGGGCTGGAGCATAGTTAACTAAAAGTGGTGGAAGGCACTCGTATTTCCTAGACGCGCTATATGCATCATATTGCATAATGTTTTAAGGTTAAGTATAATTATAACTTATACTGCATGCCTTTAGTAGATGAATAAATAAGTCTAAAATTAATTATAATTAAAAGCAATCAGTAAAGGCCAGTCAGTGCAACCTCTTACTGATCCATGCACTCGTGAATAAAGAAATCTAGGTGTAAAAGAAAAGACAAATAACAAAATATGTGTATTTTAGTAATAACGAACATATTTGAAAAAATAAACATACTATCTCTAACAATCTATATATTATATATCTATTATATCTAAAACAATACAGAACAATGGACAATGCTAGATATTATTTTGGTTGATCGTTTCAAGTAGTGCTTCCCTTTCTCTCATTTGTAAACTGGTATTTTTTTTATTTGCGGAATGTACGGCTGTTTCTATTCGTGATTGTGAATATTTCTAACGGAACACACTACGTCATCGATGGTGTATATGATCGCTTTGCATCCCTTACGGAAGTGTAAAGAGCAGATCCAGCGTTTCTTGTAATCTGTTGAGCCTCGCTTCCTGTTGTAGAACTTGTAGCCGTCAAAGCAAAGCATGGTGTTACCGCGTCGCGTTGTCACGTAGGTCACTGAAAACACGACAAAAATGTGTTAGTTGCATTTTAACAAATTGTTTGACAAACAGTAATTGTTGTAAGAAAATGTACATGAATGTAAAAATTGAATGTTTTTGTCTAATTTATATTGCATCTAAATTTCAATATTTCAATGTATAAACCCAAACAGTGATAGCCTAGTGGTTTGAAATTCAGCCTCGCACTCCGGGGAGTCTGGGTTCGATCCTGGTACGCACGCACCTGATTTGTTACGTGCGTTTTATAGCTACAATTTAAATATCACTTGCTTAAACGGTGAAGGAAAAGATAGTGAGTAGGTTTACCCCCCCTTAGAGATGTTATAAAGTGTATAATATTTTTAGAGATTTTTACAATTTTGCTTTTATTTACTGTGTATGTTCTGTTTGTAAATCATCACGAATAAACCTTTTTTCTTTCTTTTTTCTTTCCTTTATTTATTTGCGAACCTAAGACCGTCATTACAGAGGAAAATAATAAAAAGAGATAATAAAAAAACCAAATTGACACAAATTACGATGTAAAAATTGTTTGTCCAAACAGAATTTAAAAGAGCAGTAAATTAAAATGTACAAAACATATTTAAAATAAAATTTAAAGCTCGATTTATAATTCTATTAAATATTTCTGGTTAAAATTAATTTTAAATCCTATACATTTTTATTCTGATTCTTTTACATTATATCTAGTAGGGAATGCTGGACTTTTTCCATTTTCAGGTTGACAAACATGGACCGTCAAGCGGGTTGCTATTCCGTCCTGAAAAAAGAGATAATACGTTTGACGTGAATGCGTCTTTAGAGCTTCTATAGAGAGAGGAAATTCGGAAAACAGATGATAACAAAATCAGGAGATACTTGGCTTCGTAGATACCATATAAGCTCTTGCAAAGATTAAGAGGAGCGTTTAGAGAGGATATAATTACAGAATCTATAGCATAAGCTTGACTTACCATTACAGTAACAAATCCTCTACATCCGTTCCTGTGGTTCGAACACAGCCATAACGAAGCTCCGTTCTTATAGTCTTTTTTCTTGGTATATCTATGGCCCCCATAGTTTATGACTCTTCCGTTCTTCCGAGAAATGTAGGTCACTTTACGGTCTTCTTTAGGAAATGGTGCAAGGGTTTTGGTACTCACGTTCTTACTGGGCGCAGCTGGATCTAGAATAAAACGGATACAATCGTTACGAAAATAATTTTCTAGATTTTTCTGCTTTATTTTCTTTTTGATATGAAGATCACCCCCAATCACTTCGTATGATTTTATACACGTCATTAATATTTGATTTCAAAATAATATTTTTTGAATTAGGATGACAGAAGTGATCGGGTTTGGGAATGTGCCTCCCGTTCTGGGTTTTGGGTTTTGAATTCCCGGCACGTAACAATTTAATAAAGCTGTGTGCATTTTTCCGAAATAAACATCACTCACTCAAAACGTGCAGGAAAACATCATAAGGAAACGGGGATGATTCTCCCGTAGACATAAGTAGTCAATTTTTATGCAGGATCGACGCAAGGTTTTTCTGAAAAGTACCTAGTACAGTTAAAACCACCACAATTCATTGTGATTCAATAATTAAATAATGGATCTTTGGAAAACATTAAAATATTAGCTTTGTATGATTATAAAATATGTTTTATTCATGATTTTATACCATTCTGTCACATTATCTGCTAATATAAAGTATATTTTTGCTATAAATGAATTTTTACTATCATTTATAAATAAATATTATAAATATAATTTTTCCAATGGTACTACAATAGTCATAACAAAATATATAAACGACCAAAATATTTTTTCTATCAGGAAACAACATCGTGACAGAGTTGTTTAAGGTGATACCAGGCTGCGTTTTGGAATAAAACAAGTTTTTTTTCTAGTATTATTTATTTTGCTATAAATCTTTATCAGTCTTCAACATTGTCATAAAAAATAATATGAGATCGAACTTAGATAATTAATAAAATCACATTTGAGAACCTTTAGAATAATGGTTTAGTATTTTAGTAAACTAATTGACTATTCACTCGTCTTAAGTAAATAAAAAGTTTAGTCTAACTTGACAACAAATTGATAATCCCAAAAATCAAAATAAAATAATCATTATTAACAATATTACAATCTAGCGAGACAATATTTCAATTTCGAAGCCATTGATAGAAAGTCTTATTTTTGAATACTGATAGTGGCTCGCCGAACTGGAAATATTGTGTCTTTCCCTTTTTAATAACATTCGAAGCTGGTAAGACTTTAATGAAATCATCAAAAGGAACATCCGATACGTCATAATCTATATCGACGGTACTTTTTGCTATTCCAGCGTAAGTATACTTGATTTTCCTCTCTCTTCGTACTTTAACCATTACGTGTACTCCGTCTTTTATAATCATTGCATGAATGTCTTCAGGTTGGAGTGTTTGGTAAAAAGAACCGCAGACGGCAGTTTGATCAGTTATATCTTTCGTTTAAGCGTGGCCAAAGGCTGACCTTCATCGGATGATTCATCTGGGTTATACACAGTATCGTAAAAACTTTTTTGGGGCATCCCAATTGTGTTCATAATATCAGCAAGCGTGAGATGTGGAGGATCCACATCATGAATGGTATCGTCTTCTTTTCCGTTATATAAGAATTCGTCCACAGTATTTTGTTGTTGGTTTTCAAGCAGAGGCCGATAAGTTTTAGGAACGTGACAATAACAAAATTGTTCACAAAAACAACTTAATACCCTATCGGTAAAGATTCCTCGAGTATCCGTGAACATTTGGTGGACTTGCATTGTTCCTTTCAGGGGTAAAATGTTACTTGGAATCATTGCTTCTACCTTTTCTACGTCTTCATCTGCCACTATGAACAGCTTAATTTTATTGGCATCTTAAAGTGCGGAGAAGAATTGGTATACATCTGCAATATCGTTTCCTCTAGCTATTATGGCATCAGCTTGACGTTTAATAGTCCTGTCGACGCCATTTATTCTCCCTTCTTTTTTTATTTCCTTCTTGCCATATTCGCTTTTTGATTCGATGTTCTCGTATGCTCATATCAGCCACTAGCTTCTTTCGAGCATGGTATCGTTCTAAATCCTTGCGCTTTATTTCAGCTAACTTCTCAGGGTCATTTTTTCGTTTCTCCCGACAACGGCGCTGTCTTTCGGCTGGTGTTAATGTTTTCTTTTTCGCCATAATGGTATCTGGAAATAAGTAATAGGTACCTAAGCATATGTGAAGAAAGAAAAATATTTGTAACACTTTCCGTAGGAATGATAACCATAATAAATAGTGTATTCGTTTCTGTATTTGTCGGGTTCAGCATAAATAGAACATGAATATCGTTTACCCCCCACGTACTTTACCACTCCGTCACAATAAAATGCCGGCGTTGTCTTGTGACGGAGGGATAAACATTTGTTGCAAAGTCGATAACATTTAAAAGTCAACATAAAATATACATATAATTTACACGTTGGCTACAAAATTACTTACATGATGAAGCGGTAGCCGAATAAACACACGCACCTCCTATCACAGCTTGCGGGCCACTGACGCGCTGTCTCTTGATGTCAGAGGGGAAATCATACTAAGGAGGGAGGGGGGGGGGTCTAAACCTACAATACGAGACCACAGTGACGACGACAAGACGAGTGGCACAAACGCGTAATTCGAAGGTCAACCCACGTGACAGAATTTACTAAATAAAACATCAGGTAGTAGGAGACAAGTATTTGAGATTTTTTGAATATCTTATTAAAATTCCAGCAGGGAGAAGATGTCAGGAGCAAGTTGCGAATAAATTAAAAACGAAATTGAGAAAAGGAAACATTTATAATTTTCCGACAGCTATAATGATAGTCACTGACTACTTTCTACATAGAGTAAAATGTACGTAAATATGGCATACAATTATTACAATTAACGATTATCATAATTATTATTATATTATTAGATTATAATATAACAATTTAAACTTATCATCACAATATTATTGCAGACTTGTTTGGTTTATACATAGGCGGTCGAAGTGAGTATAACCTGACAGTCTGCAAAGCCGTAAAATTCTCTAAAATAAATTAATCTCAATATAGCCTATCGATCATTTAAGAGAGTAAGCATAAAAGTATAATTTCCATTTCAGAATTCAAAAAAAATTCTCAAACATACCTAATTTTAATAAATACTATTCATTTTCCATAGTGGGACTTAAACGTAACTGGTGAATTGTGGGGGTGTACTACACTCCTCTGCCTACCCCTTAGGGAATTATAGGCGTGATGATGTTACTATTCATTTGCATACAACTCATGTTCTTTTATGCAATGGATATTGTAATACAGATAATAAGTTATAAATGTGTATTATGTTGAAGCATACTGTATTTATATATCTATCTAATATCATATTTAATACTGAATATCATATTTTATTTCGACATCATATGAGATTAATTACAATAAAAAACTGTGATTAATATCATTAGTTTCATTATTCTATCATTCTCCTATCGCAATCATCATATGACCTTATATAGTAATAGATATACTCAGTCAAGTCTCGTTACTTTGGTGAACAACCATTTGATGGCACATAATATCAAACGGTAACAACCTTTCAATATAAGTAGACATATTTTTTTATTTTATTTATAATTACAAATAAATTAAACACAACAACACTAAATTAAAACCATACAACAAAAATAACATTTTATAAAAGTTGACAACAAGAATCTATGAATGTAAAATAACACTTAATATTTACAAAAAAAAATTAAGCATTACACTCAATTCGTTTAGCTTGCTCACTTTGGGCGACTTAAGAGGAGTTAATTAAAATTTCGCCAAAAATTTTAAACTTATACTTATCTGAAGTTATAATATCAATAGATAGTTATATCTCATATGAAGTGTTCCGATATATTTTTATAAAGATATAGTAAGCCGATGGCCCATATTTACATTTTTTTGAACTAGCCACTATGATTCTTCAACATAATAAGGTATTAGCAACCGTTGAGGTAACATAATGTTACATAAATTACTAGCGAATTATAGTTCTTTTTATACATGTTTAGGAGATTGTATTTTACAAGTTTCAATTTTATTTTCTAAGTTACCTACTTCTGGATTTAGAAATAAATTAATACAGTTTTTAATTATGTAATACTTGGCTTTTATACAGATTAAAAAATCTTACTTCGAAATCACATTTGTGGTGGTCTGCGGGGCACATGTGCGGCGTCAGACGCACGATATAACCGTCCTGAAACAAAAAAAACATGTTATCTACTGCCATTTAATTTTTAGTCGTACAGCCATTTAAAGAAGCGTCAATATAGCGTGACATAAATAATATTGCTATATTCCAACAGGTGCTTGCTCGTCATTATTTAATGGGACATATTAGATCATATAACTATGCAGTGTAACAAAATCGGTAGGTAAGTACATTGCAAATATGGCTCTGTAATTAATCGAAAGGGTTGTGATCCTTCCCTATTAAGGGGTAGAAAAGCCTTCGTGACCACGCTTACGTAGGATTTTGGTCTAAAAAAGACCTCTACATAGCACATAAAAAACAAGCAAAGATCTAATAGAGAAGCATTTATGAATGACAATTTTCATGAAATATGAAGATTTGGCAGAAGTTCGTCAGAACATTTTTTTTTCAACACTTTCATTGGTCCACTACCGGAGACTGGGTCTGCTCTAGTGAGAGGGAATTAGACCGAAGTCAGAACCTTTGCTGATGGAAATGCTTCCCTGCGCCCACCCCTAAGGGAAAAAAGCGTGATTGTATGTGTGTATGTATGTCGTAAAGCGTGATTGTATGTGTGTATGTATGTCGTAAAGCGTGATTGTATGTGTGTATGTATGTCAAAAAGCGTGATTTCGTACCTTTATAGTAATAAATCCTCTACAGCCCTTAGCATGTTTCACGCACCGCCATATAGTCGATCCGTTTTTGTAAATCTTCAGTTTAGTATACTGGTGGCCGTCGTGTATGAGAATGATCGCTTTCTTCCGTATAATATAGTTAAATTTATCGTTGATAGCCGGGAGCATAGCGAGCGACAGCGGATTGTAGTATCCAAGAACTGAAAGAAAAATTATATTGTAACCCGCTGAAACAAAAATCTAATGCTCATGCACAATATGTCTATAGCATATCTAGAACAACTAGCAACTAAATTGAAGAATAAAATATAGTATAAAATGATATTATTAACAGTATGCATTAGGGTCGTGCATATATTTATAGCTACTTATATCATTAAAAAACAATCCGTTATTGTAATTCTTTCTGAGAAATGAATAATTCCTTGTGTGGTAGTAACGTTTATTTATTTCGGGACACTTCAAATTTTTGAGTTCAGTTCAATTTTGTTTAAAATTTATTATAGTCAGAGCGAAAATCCTCTATACATTTTTTTTAAAAATTAAATTCGTAAATAAAAATGATTACACATACGATACCGGTTCGTGCAAAATAAGAATGTAACTAAAATATCTATAGAATTTTTAAAAAATCATTTTCCTTTCGTCCAAAGCGCACGATAATCACAAATGGGTAGATTAAATGATATATGTATGACTTATTTTCATAAAAACTTTTATTTTATACAAAATAAAATGTTAAGAGAATTGATTACAGCTGAACGACTCTCACCTTATATTCGCATATTAGAGTTTAGTGATTGTGTTCATGTCTAATTGAAAGAATAGTGTGACCACAAACCCGTACCGATGCGCGACACTGATAATAGCTCTGCCTATAGCAGAACCACGTAGCCACCGGGCCATTGGACCGGTTGTTGCGGTAGTACTTGTACTGGCCTATCTGTAGCAGCGGCTTACCTTTACTCGTAGTTATGAACGATGCCTCTGAAAACACGCGATAATTGTATTAAATTAGCCGCATTTCATTATACTGCTGTAATGACAGATATACTGACACGTATGCTCATTTATCGGAACATAGCCGTATTTTATTTTCGTATTTTGAAACAGCATTGGTAGTTTTTTTCGTTCTTTTCCAAGCTCTAAGTCGCGGTAACACGCGCTGGTTACCTCGGGCGTTACTTTCCACTTTTAACGTAAGTTACAAAATTTTTGCGCCCTTTGACGTTAAAAAAATGGTAAAACTTTGTTTTCTAATTACTCTATTTTAATGGTGTATAAGATAAAGTGATTACGTTAATAGTTCCAAGACAAATGGGTAGCAATAAATTTAAATTGATTCATAGAAATACGGAAATGGATATCAATATATTAAAATTGATTCTCAGTAACATGGTAATGGATATGAAATAATACAGTTACACAGAAATGTATTTTATTACAAAAAACTGTCACAATAAATACTTTTTAAATTACAATATCACAAAAATACAAAATTCGTAGACAAATAAAAATCAGTCCGTCACATTGAATATTTAATAAATACATAAGTGTAAAGTTTAAAAATGCAAGTATTTGTTTATAGGTAACTAAAGCTTTTTAATATTCCATAGCGAACTAAATCTTCATTGGCAACGCGCAGTATTATGAGCATTATCGTATAAATTGACTTATTAAATAGACATTCAAAAGACGACATCAAAATAGGTTTAATTAACTTTTAAAACACTGCTACTCGAAATACAATTATACCCTGTGGGTCCAACACATACAAATGCACGCAAACATTTAAACATAGACACGAAATTCACTTACACACACACACACACATCAAGTTCACACAAAAATCAAATCATGGCACGCTAAATTCGTTTCCGCCGAAGCCGGCAGATTATATCAAATAGCCATTATTGCGCTAACACGACTCTTCTTAAAATCTAATCCACTTTTGGTTCAAAATAACACAGATATATAACTACACTACACGTAACCTACTTTTAAATAATATTTGGTTGAAATTCTCATACGTGACACTCCAGTACCGACCGCCATAGGTCTACATATGAGCAAAATAAATAATGACTATTTAGTTTTAATATGTACGAGTATATACGGAATGTTTGTACTTTATCAGTTCTACTTAAAAAAAATCCCGCTGGACACGACACTCCCTACTACTGGGAGAAGAAACATCACTTAGATGGCACATTATAATTCTTCGTTATACATATCTTAGTAGATTATTTCAAAACATTATTTAAAAAGTAATAATGGTGTCGGGCTGGTGGGCGTCTGATTTAAGCTATAGAAAGCCCACGTTATGGTGACCATACGGCTGAAAAGCTTGTATATGTTACTAAATATGTATATATAATACATATATCCCCACAAATTGGTAATGCGCTGGAACTTTGTCGCTAATCGTTGGTACACGTCAGCCGTCACAAAAAAGTTTGGCCCGATATTTCTTTTCATTAGTAATTTAAATTTAATTCATGAATTATTTATTTCTAAGCTGTTATATTATTGATAGAGTTATGTAAAAAATGTTAATACGTTGTTATATAATAAAAATTATATTTATATTTGTATACCTTTGATGACCTTCAATTTTGATTGGCTCATAGTGTATATGTGAGTTCAACTTTTGCTTTAATCCTTCGTTTGTCTTGTAAAGGACTTTGAACTCGATCCTCGACTGCTTAGTCAAGGATCCATATCATTCTGAATTATATTACTTTTCATTGAAAAATAAATAAAGTGTACACGCCGGCACCAACTTGGTGGTCGTGCACATTACCGATCAGGGGGGTTTATAGTTATTGTTATACACAAATAAATAAAGAATACTCGTGTTCATCACTTAAATATTTTTCCTACATAGGAATAAAACCCCGGGAGCAGTAGTCATGGTCACTTGAACTATAGATCAGTCAAATTCTTTAATTTGCCCGATCACGACACACGAACACAGAGACAGTGACATGGACACATATGGGTTTTCGTAAACCCAAACAGGGACAAAAATTTACCCGACAAGGGACACAGCAACACAGAGACAGTAACATGGGTCACACATAAGTATTCCTAACACCAAATAGGAATACAATATTATCCGACCAGGGACACAGGAATACATAGACATTGACATGAGACAAACACATGAGTTTTCACAATCCCAAATAGGGATGAAAATTTACCCGACAAGAGACACAGGAACACAGAGACAGTGACATCAATGAGTAGCATTATTAAGTACGAAGTCATTATCATTACATACGTTGGACTAGGTAAGGTACCTACTTCATCATTAAAAAACGCAAGGCGATTTTAATTGTGCGTGCGATAGTCTTGAGGATAATCGTACGTATTGTACGGATCGTATGTACTGTAATTATTATACGATTCGTATGAATTGTACGAATTGTACGAGTTGTATGATTCGCTATTGTTGTTGTTGTTGTTATTGTTATTATTGTTGTTATAATAGTACGACGCACACTCCCATCTAATCTTGTCCGTTATGCTAGCCATACCGCTGTTGGTGAATTTGTAACCTTCATTGAAAATTATCTTAGGTCCTAGATCCCGCGGCGCGGATGTTCGCTGTGGTCTATTTACTGCAAAAAAATCACAACTTTAAATAGGTCTTTAATACAGTTGTCGATTGTTTCACACGCACACACATGCACTAAACACATACACACTTTACACGAAACGAACACGTCTATGTACGGGTGTATAATTTAGATTTACAAATAAAACTTCGGTGACGGATGGTGGAGGAAAAATAAATACAATGAAATCTAGGGATAATTTAATTATTCAATTAAGAAATAGTGTGTTTATTGCTCTTAAAATCTAATATTGCTCTTAAAAACAACATGAACGAACGCGAAGCGATTTGTGTACAAATATCTAAAATATACATAATATGTATTAATAATAGTATTCAAAATGTCGATCAGTTCAGACGGTTCGCTGATAACTATTATCATCAAAATAGCTTAAAAATAAGTATTTTCAGAAATAAATAATGTTAACAAAATGTACCTACGTAAGTAATGTGTGTATAATTGCAATGCTATTTAAATGTTATTATTATCATTATTTATTCCTCATTATTTTGATATTAATATTATCAGTATTTATTCCACATTCTTTTGATATATTCATATATCAGAATAATGTGGAATAAATAATGCTTATAATAGTTGTTTAAATTATTTACGCTTCATATAACACTTTCATACGTAATAAATATACATACATTCGTATAACTAATAAAATTAATTTTAGCATACTGCTTTATATGTACTGGACAGAGGCAAAATAAAAGCCTGCAGTATTGGAAGTTTGTTGCATATTTATATAAAAATTATTATACGATATGGTTATTAATGTATTGCACATAATAGATATAAAAAGCCCATGTATTAATAACGGCAATTTATGGACTAAGTGATTGTGATAGAAGGAATAATAATTAACCAGCTATAGGTTGACATAATTAATCCAAATTAAACGATTAAACTTAAAATCTAGCCTAACATAAAATGTATCTAAAATTTTACATACAATCACACATTGGCAACAAGGGATGTAGCCATAAAGCCATGTCACATTAAATTAATACCAAATGTAGAAATTTCGAAATTAAATTGGCCGGTGTTGTAATTGTTGTATTTTTATAAAATGTCCTTATACAAAATTGCTCAGTTATTGAAGTATGAGAAAGGTTTAAACTTATTAACTTATTAAATATTATTCGAGATATGAAAGCGCTAGGGGCCCTGATATGCTTGCAGTTGTTGCCAAATTTTCAGATGCGTTTTTTTCTCGTAATCCCGTTAAGCAGGCAATCCAAGTTGTTAACGTTAGGTAAAACTCTTTAAGCTACGTCTTAGAATTATGTGGCAATTAAAAAGATCGTATCTCTGCTCTGTAAGTCCACACTTGGGTAGAGTGATGGAAACTGTTCCAGGTCTCGTCAAGCAGCGGAAGTAAAAAGGGCTGCAGTTATTCGATATTATCATTAACATCATCCACATTTTTAATAATCTACAGTTGTATATTCGTCTGATATCAATTAACAGGTTATTTATACATAATTTAATTAAGGTAATCTTAATTAAACTTATAGAGAAATTGTCTAAGTCTAAGGCAATTCAATCCAATGTTCAAGCGAGACCGTCTGATTTGTAACAAGTGTTATAAAGCTTGTACTTGATTTTATGATCGGGGGAGAACTGTAGGACGGTACCCTTCACATTGGTGGTGACGGTGGGCGGATGACAATGGACATTTTCACACAAAATGATGTCGCGACCGACTGTATGGATCCTCGCCTTGCATCGGATTCGACTGTACGCAGTGCATTCCCATCTGACCTTATCCATGTACTTTGACACGTACGTCCTCTTCGTGAACCTGTAGCCCTGGTAAAATATAGCGTTCGAACCCCTATCAGACACCGCCAATATCGCTGTGAAAAAAAGTTACCATTAAAACACTGACGACACAAACTCTACATTTTTCGTCTGTAATCATATCTATTCTTAAAAAGGTAAAGTTTAGATATTTATAACAGATGTGCGATATGCAATAAGAAGTCAAATGTATGTCTTTTGATTTTAATATAAATTTTACAACCAGTGTAAAGAAAAAATTAAACGAGGAATACTAATAGTATTAGTACATAGTATAAATTACAGATAATTCTTCGCTTGCATGTAAAACTTCTTACTGTGAAAGGACTCCAGAGTCCAGTAGTGGAATAATAATAATAATTGTGACCATTCCTCACACGACTATCTGATTCCAAATTTGGCAATTAAATGCGTATGTATGGTAACCGGACAATCGATATAAATATATGCATACTAGCTGTCCCGACGAACTTCGTGCAGCCTCACAATACTTACACCACTCACTTACTTACACCAATCTGAACCGATTTTAATCTTATTTGACGTGACGTACGTCATATTATGTTTGACAGGTAATTGATATTTGAAACTGCGATGGTAGCGCAGTCTGTCGGAACCAATGTATGTGGAACATTCTAAAATCAACAACTACTTAAAAAAATTAAAAAAACACTTTCCTGTGAAATATATTTAGTAAGATAATATGATAGTCGTACAGAGATCAAAGAAATGTGCACATCACACAAATGTTTATCATTGGTGGAGATCGAACCCACGACTTCCGGTTTTGCAGACAGTATCTTGTACCACTCATAATAATAATAAAAGCGGTTTTTTTTTTAACTTTAAAAAAGACGTAATTTAGACGTAAAATTATTTGTATTAGTTTTTATTTAGAAGTTAATACATATATGTGTAAGAATGTTTATCGGCTATCTAGTTAGCATAATACAGGCTGTGCCTAGTTTGGAATGAGATGGTTCGGCTCTAGTAGCCAATTGGGTTATCATTATGATTATTATTAAACCACTCGAATGCTGCATACTCAGCCCCATCCTGGATAAAGTGTATTCTCAGTGTCATACTCATATATATACATAAAGATGAATACACATATATCCGAACCAAATATATCAATTCATCAGTCTGAATCTGGATCATGGGTCATTGAACTCGAAACTGCTAAGCTCGGCACTGCTTCTTATGCAGAGTGAACAAATGACCTTCAACCAGAGATGTTACCTTCAATCGATAAGGATGGACGGTAAAGCTATTTCTTTTCATGATTATGGCTATTGTAAATAGCAACAATCTCATTGTCCAGAATGTGCAAGCGAGCCTTGCAGTACTTGTTCTGGGTGCAGCACCACCTCTGAACGCCGGCTGTATGGTTCCCTTTCTTCTGATAGAACGAATGTTCACCCACTATTATGTTTGTCTTCCCTTTCTTAGTCCGGAATAAAGTCACTGAAAGCAAAGTGGATCTTTTTTAGATATCAACTTATCTTGGGTACCGTTGGAAATCGAGATTACATTAGTCTTCTCATGATGAGAAGGCCATAGTTTACCACGCTGGCTGAATGCTGATTGTCATACTCCACACACCTCATTGAACTTTAAGGCGGGGTCTAATGTGTGCAGGTATCCTCACGTTGTTATCATTCACCGTTAAATATTCAATAATAATTTATAAACGCACGTAACCGTGTAAAGTCAGAGGTGCTTGTCAGTTTTTGAAGCCAGATCTCTGAAGTCTGGAACTGAAATTCAAACTACTGGGCTATCTGCGCTTGGAAGTGAATTACATGTGTGCAGTCCTGAAATATATTATTTCCCGTCAGTCTTGTTTAAGTGGTCCTTCAGATGGGTAAGAGTAATTAAACACAAATTTCGAAAACTTCAGAGAAAAAACAAATAGTAAACTTCAAGAAACGATATTAAGAACTTCAAAAAAAAAGAAATATTAAGAACAATTTAATAAACTTAATCTGTTTACATAGAACTATAGAACATATCATAAATTTTATATTGATTAATTCAGAAAAAATATTAATAGCTTAAAAATAAAAGAAATATGAAGAACAATTTAATAAACTTACTCTGTTTAAATATAACAGTAGAGCATATTATACATTTTATATTAAGTAATTCCAAGTATACAAATATCTAAACACTACGCGTAGGCATTTCAGTGGTTTCGCTTACATCTTTTAATCCTTCTGAAAATGTCCACTTTAAGTATACAAATAATTTTGGGCACCAGGGAAGAGAGAAAAAGCACTCTCGCAACAAAGGTGTCAGTGATCGTGGACATCAAATACCCTCACTATATAACCATCGGCCGTTGTATAAATACAGGCCTTGCAACGTTGATGGGTAGAACAACACCATCTGATCTTCCCGCTTATTTTCCGATGCTGACGGTAGGTGTATCCATCGAGGAATATCAGTGGTCTGCCTTTCTTGGACGTCAAGAACATAACTGAAAAGACAGAACTTCGTCATTATCACAATCGTAATTATTTTTCTTATACGATAAGATTGAAAGCAGAGGACCACGGGCTGATATTGGCACGTGTCACGTGTGAACATTATTGGACTGAAGCCCATACTGCAACACGGCGATTTATTTCTCTTTTTTATTTTAAGGGCTGGGAGTTTTTTCGCCGGTTTATCTTCTGGTCTGCGAAGCGTGGGATGGGGATATATAAATTCATGGGGGCATTAACGCAACGAGCACTGGATCATAAGATTGTCTTTTCATCTACAAAACATTGGTAAAATATTGTTTGAAATCATTAAAACAGTTTTGTGAGCTTTAACAATAAAAACTATGGATTTGAGGGGTTGCCATTTAAGCCGTGTCTTTTGAGTACTTTTGTTTCTATAGGATAGAGGAAAAAACATAACACTAGAACACATGGAATAAACATTTATTTGTTATAATATGAGATCGATTGCTTTGTTTGAAGTTAAACATCATCAAATACATATTATCTAAGTAACGATTAGACGTTTAAATGAGTTTTGTTTTAAGCTATTTAATAGACGTAGCAGAAAATCGTCGAGAAGCCCTTCAGTCCTTGATAAACGTGGACATTGTACGCACCATTAGAGTATGAACTAATTATTATAAGTGCCGCGCGACGGCATTTCTGAAGGACGCGTTTTGCGAAAGCCGCTGAGAGGACGCAACGGTAACATTTAAGTACTGTAGAGAGCCCTGGGCGGGCTGCCTTGCGGTTTTATTATAAAAAGGTAAAATTTGTGTTTGTTTGTAGGGGATAAACTCTGAAATTACGTAACCGATTGTAAAAATTGTTTTAGTAATAGATAGATATATCATTTCTGATTGACACGGACTATTTTCTATTCTGATAAGAAAAAAAACCATATATATCAAAGAGATATGAATGTCAGAGCGTGTAGTACGTATTAAAGATTCATTGAAAGAGTGAGGGACGGTCAGAGTATATTTCCAACGAAGCGGTCTTCCCAGTTATAATTCCCAGTTAAATTCCCAGTTATATGATAAACTAAAGTTTGGTTGCGATACCACGTGATGGTCCTAAAAAGCTTACTCAATATTAATTTAAAGAGTCCCAATCTCTATTTCTCTTTTTGTTTATATTAGATAAACGAGATTTTATTATCGTATTTATAGGTAAGATCTAAAAATTAACGTCAAACGTGTTAAGCCAACATTATTTGTTGTAATATAAAATACTATTTTTATATTTATAATAACAATTCCAGAAAAACATTAGGTGAAAATATTATACGTACGGTCAGTATTGACATGATTGTATTACACAACGGGTTATCTACGATAACTATTATACTTCCCATATTAGTTTTGAAAAATTGGTAAATTTGAACCCTTAAAAGATTACAATAATTCGTTTTTATAAAAGTTTCAAAATTTCTTCACACACCATTTCCCTACATCTACTTACGTAATTATATATTAATAACTTCTATACGAATATTGGTCAAAATAAATACCTCTATATAATGGTATATAAGTAATAATATTATATGACAGTAACAAATTTTTAGTTTGTTCAACAAACAAAACTGGAATCTTCAAAACACGTTATAAGTAAAGTGCGTACCTACTGATAAAAATTTCATGAGAATAATTTCTTAACTTTATCATCATTCAATTTTATTTATCATAATTATCACATACAGCTCTTTGACTATGACTGCTATATCTAAGCACTTCTCTGTTCGATTATACATCTTTCAATTTTACAATATCATCGCATTAGCTGTTCATACAAGTACGTTAGACGTACTTACATTTGATTAGCGCAAAGGAAGACCCAATACCACCTTACATTGTGTTAAGGAAATGTGGTTGGCTACGTACTCACAATTAAATTGTATTCGAATGAAGCAACGGAGATAGACATATACGTTTACTCGTGTGTGTAAGGATACCGTCGGCAGTTGATCGACATTTGTTTTTTTCAACAATCACCGAACTAACACAGAGCACCCGCTGATTTCTCGAGTTTGTATTGTTTCTATTCAATTATTACATCGATTTTTGGAGAAGTTGTATACAAATTTATTTTGAGATTAAAAACGATTTATTGTGCCTTATTTTTATATACATCCATTATGTGTGCAGTGCGCGAAAAGAAGACGCTTCTCACTGAAGTCTTTCCTGTGCGTGAAATTTAGAAACACAGAACAACAACTACCGCTCTATGCAAGACTTCTAAAATGTTTATATAATAAGTATATACAATAATTTTTTATTCATAATCTCACATATAGTACATTCTAAGATGGCAACCAAAATATTTTTAAATTTTGCATTTAGAATATTTATAATAATAAGTTAATAATTGTGAGGGGTACTACACTCCTCTGCCTACCCCTCAGGGGATTACAGGCGTGATGTTACGTTTTACGTAATAATTGGGTCAATTCACAAACCCTACAGTAGGATAATATAATTGGTTGCTTAAAAGAGTCTAATATATTTTCTACATTTTTAGTCAAGTCTTTGAGGATATTTGGCACTCGGTGCTACCCCTTTAGAGACCTGACGTGATGGTATAATAATAACTTTTAAGTTATCTTTTGAAGTGTAAAGTATATGTCACTTTTATAATTCAAGAATTACACTTATTACCACGACAATAAATAAAAAATATATTACAATCCAAACGTGAATAACAAAGAACTAAACCGACTCCCCGCGAACCGATATTTCAACCACCGTGAATTGACTGTCTTTGCGGATTGGAAGTTTACAAAGAAATGACCAGACGATGAGAGAGATTTTGTCGGCTTGGAAATTCGATCTGAAATTTCACATTCGCTCTTGGTTGGATTTGAAGTACCTTCGGTTAGAGTGTAAGGTAAACTTGAGTCGCACTATTTGTTACAATGTATTTTAATATTCTCTACTTCGCGAGTAAATCCTAATAGTCGACAGTTTCAATGATTGTGTGTGTTGCGTATTTTCAGGATGTGATTGTATATCGTGTATATCTGCGCCTTGCAGCCTCTAAACACGTGAGTGGAACAGATCCATCGCTGCTTCACGTTCGACTTGCTCGACCGCTGGCTGAACATGTACCGACCGATACGGATCATAGTGCGCCCGGTTCTCTTCGACTCGACAAATTCGCACGCTGAAAAATAAAGCGCATTTCACACTCCGTTCGTGGTATAAAAAAAGATCAAAAGACAAAATATTACATAAACACGATCAAGCAGCTTAAGTTGCAGGCTAATTGCATCGAATTAAAAGTAAAATTGTGAATTGTGGGGGTGTACTACACTCCTCTGCCCACCCCTTAGGGGATTACAGGCGTGATGTTACGTTACGTTAAAAGTATAATAATACATATAAAGCAATAATTGGTTAACGTATGATTAATCAAAGCTCATTGTGACTATATATTGCAATAATAAAGACGTAATATACTTTAACATATATTAACAATTAGTACCACATAATACAACAAAAAAGTGTTATAATACCATTGGTTAGTAAATAATATGCAGTAAAAACTTGTATAAATATAATATGAATATTATATCAATGCGAATGATTATTATTTATAGTAACGAGCTCGTTGCCAACTGTGTATATGGTGGCGCTGCATCCTTTACCGCAATGTGTCGAGCAACGCCATCTAGTTTTGCCTCCAACAAGTACCCTTTGTACTGAAAACGTGTATTCTCCGATACTCAACTTGGCGTTACCCCGAATCGTTTGTCCGTATAACACTGAAATAAAATTTCAAACTTTATAGACGTTCAATGAAAATATGAATAAGAATGTAATTATAATATTAAATCATAGAAAAAAAGGACACTCTTCGCTCTCCACATTTCGATTATCATCAGGCTCTTAACACCAATGGCAAATTCCGCCCTTGTATTCCTTGGTAAAAAAACTATGAAAATAATCCTGAAAATAAGCCATTTAATATTTGAAGTTACAGGCGGAGGCTCTTAATGATTTGGAATCGGATGATCCTAAAAAATACATGTTTCAAGGCAACGGGGTTTGGAGATATTTAATCAATATCTTACGATCTCACGATCCAAAATTTAAAAAACAACAAGTGAGACGAATAAAAACGCTTAGATTATTTTTAATTCTCTCATTATATTTAATTGCCTACAATGCTAAATAAGATACAGTGTTGATTAAACCAAAATACTGATTCGCTAGTTATACACAGTTCTTAGATAATAAATCAACCGAAGGACAGAAAGTAAAGAATACTAATGAAATCAAACAAGAGACTGTCACTCGTGACATTCTTAGAGAGCAAGAGATACTAGTGACACTTGAATACACTAACGCCTCCATTGAGATGTTATCTAATATAAAATTTTTGATGCATATTATATGATACCGTGCTCTACATAACTACATCTGATGTTGATCACGTTTAGGATGATGATGATGATGATAACGCAGCTAATCATGACAATGGTAATAATAGTGATAGTGGTAATAGTGAAGAGACTGGAAATATATTTCCCCAAAACAAAATATCGGATACTATTTCATACATATTTAGGTACTTCCGTACCTAATGATGCAATTAAACACATATAATTAAAATATGACATACACACACATGTGTATTCCGAAACCTTGCATAGTAATATATATATATATGTATGTAATAGGAACTGACGTTATTTGACACAACTTACACAAATTCAATTGTTCCTGAAATACTTATAAAAAAGTCTATCATATATTTGTTATTCATAATATTAACTATAATAGTCTGAACTATTACAGTTGCTATTGTGTACGTAATTAATTGATACACACTTTCATTTTCTTTACTTTTTATTAGCAAACTGACAGACGCCACACACATTTTATAAATCTAAAACTATCGTGCGATCTAGTGTTGCCCTCTATAGTTCTAGCACTGCAACAGTAATGATCATAAATTGAGAAATAAGTATAGAAGTACATATCACTACATAATATAAAACAAAGTCGCTTTCCGCTGTCCCTATGTCCCTATGTATGCTTAGATCTTTAAAACTAC
>DWDX01000568.1:0-25226 GCA_018245675.1 Agara michaeli
ATAGTTTTCCATATTTTTTTTATATGGCCCTATACATTTGTATCTACCATAAATAAATGTGCGGTTTGTATACTGTGCAATTTTTAAAAGTTATACAAATAGTTACAAATATTACGAAATCTAAGATCGTTTCATTAATCTGGTCATTATTCGAATTTCCATCTAATGATTACCTACTAGACAGATACTTTTAATCTGATGAATTGTTATGTTCTGATGGAGGTGTACACCACTTGTTGATTAGTTATCGATGCAAAATAAATTTCTGTTTCCATTTTAAAATCGATCTAAAATTGTAACTAATCACATGTAATGAGATACAGATTGCTTGCCGACTTCCAAAGTTAGTCCTTATAAAGAGATTTGTAAATAATTGTTGATAAACCAGTGAACATGAAACGAATACAGATTGGTCTGCCAATCATATTGATAACTATATAAATAACTTTATGTAAATATGAATATTTTAGTTATCTAAAAAAATATGTTTTCAAATACAATCATATTAATTATATATAATACAGTTCTATAAGTGTTTCTGAACAAGGAACCTTTTATATAAGTTCCTTACCTACTATCTTATAATTAATAAACAATTTGAATTTGAAAAAGGAAGACCTCTAAAAACAATATATATTTGAATTTTGAACACTAATTTCGTAGATCAAAGTGACCAGTTCAATAAAACAATTTTCTCCATTAAACGCCTAATAAAATATTTTTGTATAATCAGTGATAATAATGGTAAATCTATTTATTTGTAACGTAACAAATATGGTACTGTACATTTATACCAATTTATGTAACGGTTTTAATTGAGACTGATGTAAGCCATATTTGTAAATATGCTAAAGAATTTTTTTTGATTGTTTTTATTTCATACTAGATATGATAATTTTTTTCGTCATACGGATTGTAGATCTTTTTTGCTTATAGTAAGAACATGTGATTATTATTGTTTTGTTATAATTTTTAACATTCTCTTTTGTATTGTATGGGACCCTAATTTTCAGATGAATTTGATTTTTTAACGGTATTAAATATTTAATAATAAGATTTTGATTTATATAGATGTATTGAAGTGGTAAAAATGCCAAGAATCTTACATTAAGAAGAATAAACTTAAAGCATCGGGGAGAATTATTCGTTGTAGCTGTCAAAGGCGGCGCCGCGCACAGCATCGTGTAACGGAAATGTCAGGGATATTGCCAACTTGATGGTACTCTAACAATAGCACTATTGCTTATTTCATTTATATAGGACAATAAATATATCCCTAATATTTACATTAATTACGTATTATGGCAACATGGGTGCTCATTTGAATCTTACTCACAGTCTGCATTATATTCACGATTATTACTATTCCAGACATAATTATATGAGATATAACCGTCCAGTATTCTATAAAATCCTTTACATGATTGTGTTAGGGACATGTTATTTTGGGTTGGTGAAGAGAACAGAAACAGCAGGTATGCATAACTGATGCAATAAATTGTAAAATCATATATGAACCGACAATTTGTTGCAACGAACAAGTGTAATTACAAGTATATAATGAATTAATTTGTGAAAATCGCGGTAATGAAATATTCATATGAAAAAAATATATCCAACATTATTTACGCCCAAATGCGAAATGTGTCTTTGTTCTCTAACAACCGATTAACGACTTCCGAAGTTGTTTGAATGGACTGGATGTTAATTTGCCCTTTTTAATTTAACCAAACCAATAACGGTGCTTTATGTTTACGGTTTTGTATTTCAAATGGCAAGGTGGCCCTAGCATATTGCGAGCGTCAAGTGTGTTACAACGTCTACAGTTACATCGCTGTTTCACTGATTCTTTTCTTACTGTCATCGGTGCTATAATTTTGCAAATTACTGAAGAGATGTGTAGCTCAGTTGCAAGGCACGCGACACTTATATTTCTGATCACTTATTCGTAGATGTGAAGTCAGTGAAATGTTAAAATATAAAATTACTAATAGCAAATTTTTTTTGAAACATGTAATATAGATCCATAGGAAAATGTAGTGTTTGTTATCATTGGTATAATATTTTATATTGTAAATCAATGGATTTCTGTGTAAATAGAACATTTTGTAACGAGTATCGTGTAACAATACTGAAATCTATTCTATTTCAATAATTGTACAACCTGGCAAGAAGCAGCCAGCCGTACCTACCGAAACAATTGAAGGTGTATTACGGACTCATTTATAATGCAGTATTTCTGTCAACCGATACTGAATTACTCTCCGATTGTAATTATTATTAATGTAAATGCAACTAATGTAAACTATAATTAATGTAAACTTGGAATCTCTAAATGAATCCGTAAATCTTTCGTTATCTCGTGATATTCTTTTTGCATAATTAATTTATATTGTAATTATTAGGTCCGTAATTGAAACTAAGCAAATAAAATTGTTTATCTAATTTATTTATCTGTACACGTATAACATACAATATAGCAAATCACTGAATACTAATGACTTCCTGTGGTGAAATTTTCATTTCATTCATTATGTTCTAAAATAAATGCAATCTGTTAACAGAGTTTGTTTTATTTTTTAAAATTACATGGATTTCAAAGTTACTAATCCGAGTATAAATTATCATTAATTATATGGCTTACTCCACCTTTTACAATGAAAACCCATTAGCTACGCCGCTCTTTGGTAGAATGAGGTAAACGGTTGAAGTGAATATTGAAAGTAGCTATTTATGCGAGCACAGTGTCAGTAAGTAAAGGTTAATATATAACGGGTACAATGATATTTTGTATTATCTTATCTAAAAGAAGTTAACGCAGTGATTTTTAGTATCGCTCACAATGACGTCCAATTGCTTAGTGACATAGATGCCAGAAATCCATCCGAATTTGCCGGGCTCCGTGCCCAGTCTGCCGAACACCCTCACGAGCTGTCCGTTGGGTTTGAAAACTTGTACCCGACAGTTACCCGAATCCCCAACTAGGATGAACCCCATAGGATCCACTGTTAGAACTTCGGGTTGTCGAAATTGTCCCTTCCTACTACCGAGCGAACCGAACTCCAGGATCTTGCTTTTGTCTTGTTTATTGTATATCTTCACGCGATGGTTGCCACTATCGAGGATGATGATTCGTTCCTTGGTGATGGCGAGACTGGTGGGCGCGTTAAACTCGGTGCAGAGTAGTTCTTTGCATTCCCAAAGGCTACTCGTTTCGAAGGGCTGTAGCTTCGACGCTAATCCGATTTGATCTATAAATTTTCCTTCGGGCGTGAGAATCTGTAAATTTTTAATAGAAGATAAGCTTAAACGCGCGGCAATGATAACCATAATGAGTCACTTAATTTGTTTTCTAATATCTGCATGTAACCGTGTACCTGCGATATGACATATATTATGATATTTATAAAATTCGCTTCAAGATCATCTGTTTGAGAAAACATGAATAATGTAAGTAGGTCTCGGTAACTGAACTGGTGAATTTCTAATGAATACCAATGATTAAATATCACCTACTTGAACTCTGTCATTTCCCGTGTCAACCACGTAGATCTGATTTTGGGCATTATCAACAGCGATCCCCTCTGGGGATCTGAACATGCCGTTACGGCTCCCTTTCTGACCCATGGAGCGTATGAAAACACCGTCCTTCGTGAAAACGTGGATGCAGTGTTTCCATTTATCTACAATAACGACAATAAAAAATATCATTTATTGATATTCAAGGCGCCAGTTGGAAAAGAAGCTGGATTTGTGACACATGTTTAGAGCAGAACTGGACGGAGTTGGCGTTATGATTACAGACGTTAGATGAGTCATCGATACCCCGTCTTAGGCGTAGCATGTGTTCTGTAACCTCTCTGTAATGTTGAAACTTACCAGTAATATAAATCTCGCCCAAGCTGGTCATAAACGCTATGTGGACGGGGCACAGCATCTCCTCGCATGATAGTCGCGTAATGATCTTAGCATTCGTCTGTTCCACGACAAGCACGTTGTGGCTGTCCATGCCGCAGATGTACAGGTGTTTGTTCCAAGGGTTGATGCCTACGCCCGAAGGACGGGAGGTCTTTCGCCACACGTAGTGCGGGTCAAAGTTTTTAGATCTGAACATGAAAACAAATTTAAATAACGGAGGTTCAATCCACCTGATATTTATCCTTATAATTATTCAGATATGTACAATTATCAACGCGTAAAACGATCTGCCGTGTCTCAAAATGTGCCTTGATAACCATCAAGCACACAATAATATCAACACTACTACTTATTGTTGCTACTGGTACTGCTGAGAATGAAACGTGCATTTTTGTATGTTAGGCTATTCTTGTTACGGCAACAATGTTCAATAGATTATTTTCTTTAACAAAGAAATAACTACCAGGGTGAATATTTATTATATGTACTGGCTATACAAGTAATTCAAGTAGATACATATTTGGTTCATCTGAACAAAAAACTCTAGCTCAGAAACTTCAAAAATCAGATGGTTCGCAGGTATCTGTAAATAAAACTTTCTTAACTTAGGACATATATTAAAATTTCCACTAATTTCATTTTTCACTATTATAATACCTGTAATATAGGACTAGACTGTCTTCAGTCTCAAGTGGATTGTTTTGCTTAGCGGCTTCGGGCACAGGATCGTCGGACTCTGCGTCCAAAGGTGTTGAGGCATCTGACTCTAGTCGGAAGTTATCCTTGTCGAATACAAAATTCTCTGCATCCCATTTCGATACATCCGTTAGGATTTGTAAAGTGTTCTGGTGCAAGTTCATGAATTTATTTACCTAAAATAAATATGCTGCGTTGTTACTATTACGGCACACTTAAGTACCAATTTACAGTTACTTTAACATTACTTACGAAATATACAGCTTATCTGTGACAGCTAGTATATTATACAACCCCAGCTTAATTGAACTTTAGTGTGAAATCTACCATCAAACTAACAGGAATGGATGAAAAAGGTGCGAAAAAAGTGTTCTTATTTGATGATAAACTGGACATAAACCTTGTTAGTAATTTTGAAAACAGATTTTTCATTTTCCAAGAAACTTACTCTATCTTTACTTTCAATTTCTTCTTTTTCCGTCATTGTATTTTTCGCGACCTCCTTAGCATCGTTTAGGGAAGTTCGAAGTGCCAATGCTGTCAAATCGCCGTTCTTCTGCATTTGTACGACCTCTTTAAGTAAATTGGCTTTCTTCTCTTTTATCTCGTTTATCTTTTCCTCTGCCGTTATATTAATTTGCTCCACTATGTGTTCGCAACGATCCTATAAGCAGTGACATAATAATTTCTGCATCTGCTGCGTATTAAACATCACAACATTATGAACCACCGAACGACCAACACCGACACTTCGTCGGTGTTTGGTCGTTCGGTGGAATTGAGAAGCAACAAAATATAACGGTGAGAGTGAAAAGCAGTGAGACTCCTAAAAAATTCTATCAAACGTCTACCTAATAATATCTAATAATTAATATATCTAAACATTTACCTTATAGTGTTCTATTTTATGTTCCAAACGACTTGTTGCCGAGTCCAGTTGTTTCAGGATAGATCCGATCTGAGTACGCATATCGTCCAAATGTTGTGACCAGCACACAGCGCAGAAGCTCTGATGATGCAATGTAATCTTTAAATTATGTCATTAATAATAGTAAAGTAAAAACTGGAAAAGTCCTTCATGCACCCAAGATTACTGTAATTAATTAAAATTTACCAGCTTGCAGTGGTCACAAAAAGTGACCGCGGACCTGTCACACATGGTTTTACAATGAGTGCAGCGAACCCCAGCAGCAAACAAATCAACACTTTGGAAGTTGTTGGCTGATGGTGTTGTAGGTGGCGATTCGGCGTTCATTGTTTTCGGTCTCGTGTTAATGCCCACCATAGCCAATAAAGTATCGATGTACAAATTAGATGGTAAATTATCGACGTAAGTTGAGCCAAGTACTTGAATCCTTGTTCTGCAGATGGGACAGTCTATGATGGGTTCTTCTGAAAATATTTTTTTTCACTGTTAATTGTTATTCGTAACTAACTATTATTCGTAATTGTATTACGATTAAGACAACAGCGAACATTACGACAGCAAATGGAAAATACAGTAATAAGCGAATACGCAACAATTGCATTCATCACATATTGTATAAGCATTATTACTTATATGTAAATTTACGTACATTGTTAGATTTTTTTTATTGTATAAAGATTGTTTAATTGATTGTACATAATATTTGTCTGGCGTTTTTAGAATATTCACTTTATAATTACAAGATTGCATCGTTTTAACGGCCTTTATTTACCTACCTGTTCATTATATTTTTTAATTCATACGATAACAGCCCGGTAACATTAATTAATGAAAGAGCATTCATACTTCTCGCTTATAAAACTTCCCACACTAACAATAATTCCATTCATGCGCGGAAGGTAACGCTTCCAACGTTGACCATTTGTCGGAATATCATTTGCTGTAAAACAGATACCTAGCCGTGTCGTATAGAAGCAGCATTGCGAAAGATGTATAGTACAATAAAAACTAACCTGCAATATAAACTTTAAGGCATGCTAAACAAAAAGTATGTTGGCAAGGTAACATCTTTGGATTGTGGAGAACCTCCAGACAAAGTGCACATTGTACCAAATCTTTGAGGCCGCCAGCTGATAACCTGTACAAGATAATAAATATTGTATTTCAACTATCCTTACAGAGGAAAAAATGACGGCTGGAAACGGGAGTCGAGGCAGAAAACGAGCGAATTAACTATACCGTAACACGAAATAAATCGTTAGTAATACCTTTGCTTTTCAAATTAAATAACAATCATTCGAATGGATCTTCCTAGATGCCAACATACCAAAAAAGCAGCTTCACAAATTTAAATATCGACACCAGTTCATATGTTTTCAGTATCGGTTTGATAATTAATATTAGCTATTGCCACGATGTGATTTCTAAAAGAATTTAGAATAATTTATTTAGAAAATAAATGTACTCACTTTCTCGGTGTTGGTTCGGATGTAACGCTCACTGATCGTGACGTCACCGATGGTGAATTTTGTTTCAAGTAAGATGGTGTACCCTGGAAGGGGGGAGGAGAGGTTTTGTGTCCATCGTCACGCTGGCTGTTCCACCGTTTCAGGATAAAAAACGAGGACTTTTTCTTTTGTTTCTCAGCCATTTATTGTATGTATTTATCATATAGTTCCCTTTGCACAGTCCGTTTGATACTGTCCGATTGATCGCCCATAACATTGTTATCAGGTTACCGCGATTTTAATTTTTGATTACTCGAAAGATAAGATACTTCGGTGCTTATTGATAAATAGACAAATTATGAAATTATGATAATAGTGATTATTTATTTCATTGAATTTTTCAAACACATTGCTAAATTTTAGGTATCGTCGGAGGATACATCGGTATGTAACATAAGTGAAACTTCTGTTGATATAAAATATTCCCCTCGAGGTCTTACAATCTCTGTCATTCTTCCGGGTTAGTTTACTAGTAAAATCAATTATCGATAACCAAATCATTTTTATAACAATAACAAGCCTTTTATGTTCCACGGCTGGGCATCGGTCTTCTTGGAACTGTGGGAGGGCGGGAGAGTAATTAGCCACCACGCTGCTCCAGTGTAGATTTTCACCAATGCAAAGTTTCACGGCTCTCCCCTATTTCAAAGACAATCAATGAAATGTAGGCTGAAATAGTAAACTATTTTTAATTTGCCTACCACTTTAAAGTGATAAACTATCATTACGCAGGTGCACGATAAATATGTATAAATTATCCGTAGAAAAGGAAATTTACTTATACTTAATATACCTACTGCATAATTTTTACTTTTACTTTTACTTTACTTATATGTTTTTGTCATAAATGAAGACGCGATAATAATAGATTTAGAGATTATTGCACGCGACTTCAATAACCGATGGACAATGTATTATGAAGAAAGTTTAAAAACAAGATGTGGGCTTTGAGGCTGCAATATTTTAGGGGCAGTCTTCGCGGTAACGGTATTGTGTTGAACAAGCTTGTTCTTGGGTCACAATTGGGCACTATAAATTATAAATATCTGTAGGTAGGCTTCATACTGGCTCCAACCCATTATCGCCCACTTTGAGTCATGTGTCTGCGAATTTCAAAGAAAGCGGTTTTGAGTTTGTAATTCTTTGACTTTGCATAAGTACATTCATTTATATGAGCTTATTATTTCATTTTAGTTTAATTTTTCATACATTCAATTTCAATTTATGAGATGTCTCAATTAACTTTAGATGTACCTACCATTAATTTAATATTTGTTAGTCAAAAATATAACACTTTAGCATAACAATAACAATATTTTCGGTCACAAATAATGACATCATTTTAATTGTAGCAATACCATTTGAAATTGAATGTAAGTCAGATTCCTGATAGGAGTGGCATCAATATGATATTAATCTGATATGAATCTCATGATGAAAATGCTTGCACCTGCTCGTATACGAATAGATACTATAGATTACGATTAGGTTTTTTATTGTAGGTCAAATTAAAATTAAAATTCATAATTTCTCTGTTGAACATGCGTAAGCAGCGATAGCCTAGTGGTTTGAAATTCAACCATCCACTCTTGCGGGTCTGTGTTCATCATGGCACGCACCTCTGACTTGTTTCGTATACGTTTATAACTAAAAATATCATTTGAATAAAAACATCATGAGGAAACTTGCACACCTTAGAGATGCTATAAAGTATATAAAATTTTCAGAGCTGTATGATGTCTACCAATCCGGACTTGACCACCGTGGTACACTATGGCTTTAATCACTCTCATTATGAGAGAAGACCGGGTCCAGGTTTAATATTAATAAAAAGGGCGCAAAAAATACATGGGTCTCCTGTGATATCGGGAATATTGGTTGCCATAGTCTACCACCCTGGCCAAGTAATGTTTGGCGGGTAACTCTTACGCCTTATAAAACGTTTTAGTGATGTCTAACGTATGCAAGCTTTCGTACAGAGTTTATATCCTATTAATGTGAGGGATGTGCAAAAGTAACCGTGTCATACATTGACTATCCGGGTGAGCGAGTTATAGTGACAGTTCGAACCGCCAATTAAACGGCAATGTTGCGAACTGATATTTGTAATAAATTTATAGTATTTAATTAAAATGTCTAGTAAATTTATTATAAGGGATCAACTATCATACTATTTACTAACTAATTACTCCTGTTTTATTTAAATTACTCATTTTTATAACAATGCTCTTTGTAGAGATTTTGCAGAAGAAATTTATAACAAATACAATGTAAAATACATTATTCAGATAGTTTTAATTATCATTATACATTCACGTTCGGTACCTAACGGGGCAGGCAGAAAGCATCGAGTGCCAAATATCTTTATGCTTACAGATCTGACGTGCTTTTATATTCATAACTCTCTTCATACATACCTACGCGCCGGTTTCGCAATCTCTTGTGCCCCTCATCAGCTATTACTTTTAATTTAGTTCTTTAAACAACGGAAATATGAATTCGTTAACATCGACATGCAAGTCGTTTACACTAGCTTGTCTCAAAAGCTGTTTATTTATTTGGTTTGTAATTATCTAACAGTTTGCGAATTTGTAAAGGGCGTTTTAGGGTAAAATTGTCTGTTGCATAAAACTACTTGCGCATTTTTAATATGGTCGGATAGTTAACACAGTCTATCGCATACAACCACTGCACCGCTTAAATTGGCCGCGTTTACAGGAAATTCACTACGTAATCATTACGAACATGCGATCCCCAACAGCCATGACGAAACAATTAATGTTATTGTTCTTAAGTTGCACACAATTTTAAGCCGAGAAAATAATCTTTTTTGGGATTGAAATAATTACAGCTAAACGTTTTCATAGCGTTGAAAGTAATGTGTAACATTAAGTACATATTATGTTCAATAAATAAACTCTAAACTTAACTTTAATCCTTAATAAAAATCTTTAATAAATAAAGGATAAGCTTATTATTCTAGGAATATAACTAATACGTACATTTCTAGTGCTTTATGTTAAAATGGCACGTCATACAAGCTCGTAAAACCTACCGGTTCTAGTTTTACGAACATTCGATACTTTGCTTTATATACCAGGTACATATTTATCGTACGATCATCGCTGATCAAATTTTACCATTACAAAGCTATAATCTGAACTGTAAAGGGCAATTTACACTGGTTTAATACACATGGTATTTAAATACCTACTAATAAAGCTATTGCTTATCGTTTGACGCTACTGTTTCAGAAAATGTAAACAATTTAAGTATGTTTTCAGTCTAATTCCAAACGACATTTCTTTAAATTTCCTTTTTCAAATTCCAGAACACGATGTCATGACCCATATAAGCAAGTCCGTTTAATATATTTAAATTGGTTATTTCGCAAATCAGAGGTTATCTTTGCGATAGAGGCATACGTGATTAGACTTCATGACAACTAAAATAGAGTTCCTCAACGAAGCTATAGTTTCTCAAAAATATAATACAAAGTGTACCTACCTTCTATTGTGTAGGATGTCGCATTTAATGTTTTGGCACGTATATCATATACAGAGAATGGTTTTTGTATATATCTTTAAGTAAAAGTGTTTACCACTTAAAAGACTTGCTAATGTGTGCATCAGAAGCTTAATTTTAATCAAAGTCACAACCAAGATAGGAGCAGGGATGGATCTAGCCAGTTTATCAATGACACTTAACAAGCTTCGAACAGTACCTGTGTTGCGATTCTGTATGTTATCACTGTATATCACAATTGAATGGACAATTGAGCTATATCAAATTTATCAGAAATTCTCGGATGAATATTTAAAAACCTCCAGTAGACGGCTCGGTCACTAACTCTCGGCCTTCTTCGATCAATCCACATATTGAAGTATTATGATTAAATTCTCAATTCACAACGGAAACTATTACGCATTTACTACGCTTATATTAATTAGCATACATCATTTTCAAGGTATATATTAACATTCAATATTGTTCATTTAAGAATCCAAAAAATTACCCAACGAATTTATATTGACAAAAGTCCATGTGTCCAGAAATTCTTTAATTATATTTTCGTTAACTAATTGACTAATTTTAATAAATACAGGTCTAGTGTGCGCTAGAAAGTGACTCTACTCTTGTCGTGCACATATTAATACGCAACACGCAAGACAATGGTTACTTACGAGGCGGAGGAACCAGTTAAATGGGAACATCTTGAGTTGTTATTAAAATACCAGCATTTCGTGACAGTAACCTAAGAAATCTGTGCCAACATATATAAACATTGGCCCTCGACAAAAAGCATACAAATCTTGTTTCCCCCATAGCATGTGGACTAAATGGTTAATTAACACAACAACGCCGTGGTTAAATGCATTATTTATCGCGCTTGCTTGGGTGCCCGCTTGGTTACGGGTGAAGTTTCTAAGTGCATCTAAATGAGAATTGAAATAACGAAAGCTGGTCAACTAGAAGCACCAACATCAATCAATTAAATTGAAATTCAGTTGCTACCGCAATGTTTAATGTAGTTAAGGAGATGATTTAAGGCCAGGTTACAACTATGAATAGCTTTTTGTTTTTAATTTATTTAAAGGACATTGTCGCATTGTGACAAAGAAATAATAACTTAAAAATCATTCCGATAAACAGATATATAAAATCAACCTTCAGCTAAAGCTAAGCGGGCTAAATCAACCAGTAAATGGTTGAATACAATAATGTCTTATCAGACTGATAATAGAATTTTTACATAGTCCTCTCAAGAATTCGGAACTCTACGCCTGTCGTACATTTCCATTCGAAAATGACGATGATGTAATGTAGATATTCAAGTTTTTAATGAGTCTAACTGGGTATTAGATACTGTAGCCTTTTACAGCAAGAGTTGGATATAAAATGTAACAAGAAATAAACAGGAAAATCCAGCAATATGTCCGGTTGTCTTTAAAGTAGGTAGTATACCTCTGTTGCTCTTCATCTAGATGTGTGTAAGTCGATATCTACTTTAAAAACTATTTTATCGAATGAAACTGGTTGCTGATTGTATTGACAGAAAAAACACAATGCTATTAACGTTTGAGTAATTGGCAATTCAATTAGAATTAGAAATTATGGGCGAAAATCACGAGTTGTAGGCACATGTGCATACGTTACCAATTTGAAATGCGTATCCGCGTCCGATAATAAAAATTAAAAATATAATATGTAACTAACATATAAACTAGAAATAATAAAAGTTATAGTTCTCAGGGCGCTATTGTTATTATTGCTGGGTTTAATTACAAATATGAAATATCATTGAAGTCCCGTACGACAATACATGTTCCGACCCAATTATTTTGTTTCCAATGTTACAGTCTCGTGTTTTCATTATCGCGATGTTACAATCTTAAAGAGTTTTGATACGAGCATTGATGTAACATCGTAAGAGTGTTTTATTTTAGTTTTCGCTTTCATTACATTGCGTGAACAGCAGCGGAGAAGATTTAGATTGCCCGCGCAGAATTGAGATGAGAGGTAATTGCATTCGGCATTATTTTCCGTGCGCTCGTCCAAAGAAAATGCAGTTGAATCGTGAACATCAAGCGTGACCAGTATATTTGTGGTTGCAATCTTAAATATAAAGTGGAAATATTTTATTCATTACGAATAAATGTCCTTTGAACACCCTGTGACTTGGTTTTTCATTGTTGTAAATGTACTGTATCACATCATCATTATTATTTATTCGTTTGGAATCTTAGGGAGCAGACGGATACAAGTGTGTTACCTATTAAAGTGGCGAAGCAGGAAAAGGAACACCGCTAACCCAGTGGCCAACTGGCGAGGCGACGTCGAACGATTACACCGCCCGAGACTCCATTCCATACCGGTACCGCCGCGCCACCGCTCGCAACCATATAACAGACACTCATTACGAAAAGCATGAACTTAGCTAGTAACCGCTATTAAAACGTTCGACTTATGACGTCTCGAACATAACAAGCATCACCTACGATGACGATCAGCCACCTGTCACCCTGGGGTGGGTCGACGCTCTATTGTTTTACAAAGAGGAAAGCGGAGGACGCGCCGTGCATCGCAATTAGCGAAGAGAGTTTCGGCGGCGAGTGAATACAAAGTCGTCATCGATATCGTCGCCGGGGAACAGATTACAGACGCGACCGAAGGACTCGAGGACGCGCTACGTCGTTTTGGAACTCGACGGCAACAAGGGGAAATTTGCCGCGGATTATTGTAAAGGAGGACAACGGTTTCATGGAATAGTGTTTGTGATGCGCGCGCGTGCGTGCCCGAAAGTTAGCGAAATTTTGGCAAAGGCACAGCAGCTGAACGTGCAAGACGGGACAGTAATCACCTGATACTCCTTGTGATGACCGCCCATGAAACACGCAAAAGTGATTAATAGTGCCACTCGCATTGACCAAGACGTTCGTTTACCTTGAATGCCTTCGTGTCGGCGAACATTTAATTCCTGTTAGACATAAATAGCGGTGAGTTTGAATCTTTCTTAACTTTTACTCGGTGAAAATTCTGTCCGTCCATTGAAGCAATAATCTTTTTAATTCACTAATGTCTTCTCGCAGGCGAACACTGAATGATAAATTATCAATTAATTAATTTATAGACAATTTCTAATATCACAGCGTCTTCGTATACAGTACCTACTTAAAATACATTTCAACAAACAAATCCAGCGAACAGTGTACCTACGCCTTTTTGCAATCTTAAACACTTTATTAGGACACTTTATTAGGCATCAAAACAAGTTTTGTAACAACTGCAATTGTGGTTGACTTAGTACCTAGTATTGTGCCACATAAACTACGTGCACATATAAACTAGACAGTACCGGCCACTTACCAATTAAATACTATCATGTAGACTGCCTAACAGAAAATATTCGGGTCTTATTTACAAATCTAATTGTTTCTTCATTTACATGATTCCGTATTAAATAACAAATCAGTTTATGTTATATTTTTTAAACTGAGCTCTTTTCCTGTTATATAATAGTTCCTAGTGTTAACATTGAAAAAGAAAATTAGGAAAATTCGTACAATTTGATTGAATTTGTTCCTTTGGATAAAAAAATAAGGAATACTCAGGAATACCTATTGTAGATAATTTATTTTAACATTTAATGAGGATCGGACACAAAGTGACATTCAAATTTTTTTAATTGAAAGCAAATTTTAAATATCTATATTTTTATTTAAGTATAAATAAGGAGAATTAACCTTAAAGTTTACATTTTGATAGTATTTTATAAAACTTATTATAATTATTTCCATAGCATATGTATTACGCGTTCAAGTAACTAAAATAACTTTGAAGATGTTGAAATAAACATGGTTTATAAGTACCTACTTATTATTATTACAATACTTACAGATCATATTGACTCAGTTAAATCAGCGATATCAAAGATAAAGCAATTCTCCCTGATCTCGTAATCGTAACACTTAATTCTTTATCAGTGGCATTCATTTCATTGACTCCGTATTATGACATTTTTCGACCAGTTACACATTCGACGTATTTTATCAATGATGTTCTTAATCAACATTAATGTTCATTAACTTATTCTTTTCACTGTGTCTGGAAATAAATTTTAAGTGCCATAAAAAAGTTATTACGATTTACTCTTGCAAACATCAACAATCCGCCGGGTCACATTGGAGCAGCGTGGTGGAAAATGGTCGGAGCGGAGCGCCCTTCATCCTCCACGAGACCTTTATCCCCAGGACTTAAAAAGGATTGTAACCACAAAAAACAACACTGTAATTACATAGTTTCAGCTCACATGTGCGAAGTAACTAACAATAAGTAATAGACGCTATACGTAATAAAGCTGTAAGGTATATTTAGTTACCATCGAGTAATAAATAGGTTCTTTACCCGGAACCAGTCTTTTGAAAAGAGTTCGAGGCTTCGTGTTCTGTTTAACGACGTGTTGGCACATATATTGTTATTAAATAATTTAACAAACGAAAAAAATATTGCGAAGTCTTCTAATTTAGAAATAAGATAGCCATTATTATATCGAAATGTACCAGTGTACTGTCTCTCAATCTAGCGGTGTAGGGTTCAAATCTTGGCACAAACATCTCTCTTTACAACTACGCTTGGCTAGCGAAGCTGATTACAGCGACAATCCTTCGGATTCTGAGAGAACCATCTCCAACACTCCCGTGTTCATGTAATGAAGGGACGATGATGATGATTTATCTCGATATCTATCAGTTTTGGTTCAATTTAATAACTTTTAGCAATTAAATAATACAAATACAGTTTCATATAATTATGAAAATAATTTAATCTTTATTTCCATACATTCTACCTTACCATTATTTAATCATATAATAATTATGATTAACAAAAATATCCTAATAAAACTTAGAATTATTCTATTCGTGTACATAATATGTTTGTAAGTACAGACGTGAATAAAGTTTGCAAGCAAAAGAGAAGTACTAAAAGGATATACCTATGGTCATGTAAATGCAAAAATTATTTAAATTTTATACGTAGGTACGTACGAAGTTTTAAAACAGGTAAACATGTAGCTGCCAAACCACAAATAGGGCAATAAGATTGTAGGTTCGTAATGTTTAAGACGTAGGGCTATCACCTCTGACAGATAAGAAACAAGCTCATTTCTGTCCTTAACCTGTCATAAACTTTTAGTAGGTTCTAAGCAATCGCGTACGGAAAAATACTATTATCTATTCTTTAATCATTCTTGTATGATATAGACAATAAGAATAATTTAAATGATATTGAGGTAAAACATTTTTGAAATATCTTTGAAGGCAGAGAGTTGTAACGTGTGATTCATGGTTAGCTGTTTAATCAGATGTCTTTTGTAGCATACCTACTTAAACATATAGTTTGAGTCTAGAAATTTACTTTGAATAAGATTTTTACTATTTTGTAACCTAGGCATGCTTCTCAAGTTATACTCAACAGGATAGAGCAAATATTATATTGATATTGCGATAATTATTATAACTAAGCCGTTTATTTCTATTGATTAAGGATAACCAACAAGGCATACATTATCAAACGGATATCCCACATATAAAGTTAAAAGTTAATGTTGCCTAAATTATAGGTCACCACGGCATGCCAACGCCATGCCAGTTACATCACAGTTAAGAGTCTGCATACTAAATTCGTGACAAAGTGAACATAATCGTTTTATAGGCCATCGTAATTCATTAGTTTATTAATTAATTATTCAACATATCTAACTTCCCAGCCCTAATCTTATACCACAGTCTAAAACGGCCGCAAGTTAAAACAATAACACATTTGGCAGATGAGATGCGGTGAATTGTCCAGCACTTCTCTACTTTACAATATCTTTGGATTCATATTGTCTTGAAATATTCGTGTGGTTTTGTTCTAACGGAGTGTACCAATCGTTGGCTGTAATCGAAAGGACATACTGAGGTTCCAACATTTCATTGGCACAAATTCAACAGTTAGTTTCATACATACATACACACGGCACGGTTAAACCAATTTTGATAGAACTTTCACTGAAAGATAGTGACAACACCTGCACTTTTTGTCACGAAAAAATGTAGGGTTCGACTTGGAAGTTGAAGATATCTTAAAAATTTATTCAAAATTTGAATTTACTTACAATTTT
Source organism: Agara michaeli (assembly GCA_018245675.1). Classification (NCBI taxonomy): domain Eukaryota; kingdom Metazoa; phylum Arthropoda; class Insecta; order Lepidoptera; family Hesperiidae; genus Agara; species Agara michaeli. Next base: position 16,715 of record DWDX01000568.1, read on the forward strand.
TATATCCAGCTTTCGTTTGAAAGTAATTGAAAGGAATTTCAACTTCATATTTTAAATTAAATACATCAATGATAACACGGTAGATTTCATATCTTATAAAAGTGATTGATAATATATTTTCAAACTAAGTTTTATTTAACATAATGCCGACGTAAATAATACTTCCGGCGTAATAAGTACCTAATTTTCGCTTAAGGCCGTACCTTTTAGTAAAACAGAGTAGCAACATGGTTCGTTTGTGTCTATTTAAGCAAATCACGAAGGCAGCAAGTAAAACAATAACCCATTCGTGCGATAAAACATGACGATGTTGACCAACTTGTCATTTTACAATATTTTAGCGACACACTGCTGACAATCTAGATTTTCCAGTCGTTTATGAGGTTTTGTTCTTTCGTAAATGTGCGTGCGGAACAATAACAGTAAGTTAACGCGAAACCATTTAAAAATGTACTGTGCTTGACATTGTTTTCAATTTCGCGGCCGTTAAAAATGTTCCATACGTGTATCTGTCTTATCTACTGCGCGTAATCCTTTATATTACATGGATAAGAGGACGAGGTGAGAAATGGTCAAGTAATCTAAATAAGTGTTTTTAAGTGCGAATATTGCATGCGATAGAAATTGTTCATGCGTTTTATGAACAACACGTCGATTCGTATAAAATGTTAAATTGATAATCTGATAAATTTTATCAATGTCGGTGTCGTGCTGGTTTAAATAATAGAAACGGAAACGATTTGATATACTTAAAATAAGATTTTTAATGTATTCTAAAGATAACATTACAATTTAATCAACTTTATTTACGTGTAGGTACATTGCAATAATAAGACAAAACATTAAGTATGTGAATAGAAATATTCCAATATATGCTTTTTACCAGTTATCAATTAATAAAAGTTACCTATTTAAACTAGTAAGTATATGTAATGAAAGTAAAATAAATATGTATTTAATGTCATTTACTCAAATTTTCCTCATTTTAATGACGTATGTATTTATTATATTATGCACAAATTCCCAATTTATTTTCAAACAAACACTATTACGCGCTCCCTTCACTGAGTGGTTGTTAATTAGCGTCCAAACTACAAGTACTAATTATATACAAACATTGAAAAAGTAAACAGTTTTAACATGCATGCCCGACCTCTTGCACAGATAAGCTAAACATGCAACATGCACAATTAGAATACGTGCTAGAAATTATGTATGCAGGCGCCTCTAAAGCCACCGACCTGCTCTCTTGGGCCATGCCGCTTAACTGTCAAATGAGTGCAATATATTGCCATCGCGGTCTCATACTGGCCCCATGATGCTCCAGCGGATTCGTGGAGGCAGAATAATGCCTTTTCCCGAGTTTTATATCGATTTAAAGCATTTATCTATTTTTATTAACTACTATTTTATTTTATGTTTATTAAAGTCACTATGCATGATCATTTATGAATAGCACTCATGACTAGAGCTTCTTTACAATGTCTCTGATTTTATCAAAAATATATACATACATACGTAGGTACGCCTAGCTCTACCATTCATACTAGCCTCGTATATCTTTATCGTTATTAAACTATCCTTCATCCATTGTATGCCCAAATCTTTTAAGCATCCCAGATTTTGTAAATCACACTTTTCACATTAAATCGGTCTCTGATCACGTCCTGCTTTATTCGTAAATAGGTAATTTGTGATTGTTGTCAAAATGTTTCGATTAATATTATTTTGGTAGAATATAAAAATATATATTTTTGTAATAAAGTTCTTTATTAAACTATAATTCAAAATTAATAGATCGTGTCAAATGACGTGCAGTGCTGTTTCGCGTTTATTATGTTAATAAATTTGTGTATGACGGAAGTTTGCCGCTTCATTTATTTATTGCCCTGGACAAAGTAGACACCTACCTACGTTTATCGACAGAATAACATGTTCGAATACGATTTAATATTGAAGTAAATCGTAATCGTAAATCGTCCATTCGCTTAACTTCATTCATATTGACGGTCTTCTTTATGTAGGTGTATAACTGCCTACTGTAGGTACATAAGAGCTTTTTTTTATTTTTCGTATGAAATTGCCTATATTTCAGAAAATATTTGCTAGAAATAATTTAGATAGGCGGAACTGAATAATATTTAGTGAGCCTGTCGTAAGAGGCGATTGAATGGATACACACAGCAACACAGAGCAAAACATTAGAAAGACACTGGTGCATTCCTTTGGAGATCCCGGGATCTTCCGAATAACACCTAGGAAGGCAACCGAAGGGGTAGGGGGTAAAAATCCCACTTAACCCGGTGTCTCTCCCAAGGTGCCGCGGCACCCTTTAAAGGCCCACCCACCTTTTATCAAAAAAGGCGGGTTTGAAATTCAAAACAATCGTATCATAGACCTTTAGTTATACAATGCATTAACGTTGTGGAAGGACCGAAAAATTAGAAGTGAATAGTTTTACGCACAATAATGAGAATTTTTTCACACCAAATTAAGATTCTAAAACAATTTTGTCTGCAAATTTTAATCGATTTCTTATTTGTCATGAGTCATTTTATACATCCAGCAATTTTATTTCGATAAAAATAATGAAACTATATACTACCAGATGACCTAACCGCCGCTAAATTTAAATAACATTTAGAATGTAGGTGGGTATAACATTATAATAAGGCCTTATGAGTCCAGTTAAGACTTGAACTTATATACTGGATACCTAATATACCGAAGATTAATATTCTTGGAGACACTCTCAATATCGATTGTGACTTTCATCGTAAACTTTGCCAAAATAAAGATTCTTATCGATACAAATAAAAATATTGTAAGCAGGTCGCAACCTCAAGAATACGGGCTGAATATATTATTACAAAGTCTTGCTATAGATTGCATACACAATGCAAAGTTTATAGGAAATAAAATAAAAAGAAATGTTATTCTGTTTTCCTCGCAAAAACGACATAACACAGTATGGATACAGACATGACCATTAAAGTAAGCGCTTATTATTTAGCTATTTCTAAGCAAATACACAATTGAATGAAATCGTATACCTACATGAACCTGAAGCCACAAGCCATTATAATAATATCTATTAGATGTTTGCAAGGTAGCATAAATAATGACAGCATATTTATTTATGCCTTAATCAGGCCTTGAAAGTATTGATCACATCTGTGGGACACTCTGTTCGAGTGTTTTACGGTAGCAAAATCTATACCACATACACGTATAAAATGTATACGAAGCATATAAATAATGATTACACGTTAAAGACCACCTCTCCAACAATGTAGACTACAACAATACGGTGCTCCTGAGATTTTTTTTTAAATAATGCGCGCATGTTTTTGTGCAGCGTGAAAGCAACGTCCGGAATGCATACCAAGCGATTTCGTGATTACACTCCGAAATAAATCGATTCTTTATCGATTCTCAAGTGACATCGCTATATAAGTATACACAAATTGATTCTTATATGCGTAGTCTGAATTCCAAGTAGGTTTACGACATCGCCATAAAAGGTAATCGATTAGAAAATTTATTGGTCGGTAGTGCAGTTGCTACGAGACATTTGTCGTGAAACAATAGGAAATGGCGCGGTATTGTCACCACAAAGCCCAAGGTATTACTCGTGGGTTGTCCTATTAATTCCTATTAAACTTTGCCAATATATTTTTAATACGTGTTAAAGTATAAGATTTTATCAGCCTATATAAGATAATATAACACTAAATATAAATAAAAACAAATCCTTAAAATTTTAAATACATATGTAGATCGTTTTCAACACACAACTTTATAGATGTATTAGAAGTAGAATATAAATATCAACGAGAATAGGATAATTAAGATTGCTTTTACTAATAGAACATGAGTAAATATCGGTAAATTATGCTCAAAATATAAGTATACGCCATTCTTAACTGCTTGGACAATAGTTTTCGAAAACAATGCAGCACAGGTGTAACGGTTGTTAGCAAAACTTACATGTTTAAGACAAATGTACCTTACATTATCATCAAAATGGAACGCGTGTGGACGAGTCTTTATGGCGTATTGAAATTTTCTTACTACTTGTACACGAACCTAGTATCTGTAAACTACTCGATGTTAACATGTAAATCTTATTTTTCTATAATCAGATCAGAAATCTCAAAATCAGTTCTATTCTTTGTCAAATTTATTGGTGAAAATTTTAATTTTGATTTATTCAATGCATTCTTACTATTAACGCATTGAAAATTCCTCCACTCAAAGCTATAATCATAATAATATTATTTATTGTTTCTCGGATCACAGTTAGGACTAGCATCTTACACTAGTCAGCAGATCTATGTCGCTATGATAAGTAATTTCATTAAACTCCGCTATAAAATTGCTAGCGAAGTCAGTACGGATATTACGCTATCGAACTAACAACGAGATTTATCTGATATTACACTATCGACGCACGTCAATAATGATGCGATCGTAATAGCGACGCTCGAACACAATCAACATTATCGGAGTGTATGTTGATTTATAATCGATTGTCGTATCGGACTGGTTCTCGTGTGACCTGCAGTTCTGAACTGGCATATTATGCGGGTACGCAATCAACTCACTTGACCCGTAATACATATAAGTCGGTCAAGTCAACAGGTTTAATCCTTGCGTCCTCTGCTGGACGGCATTCCTCGGGGAAATTTGCTGTGCACGATATTTATTACGCTACAAAATCTGATAGTTAAGGTACAAAATAGTAGTGTGAACCTACGGTGTTGTATATATTTTGTGTATGCATGCGTCATTGCGGGAGGGAGGGCGGCCCGTAATGCATCCGGATATACCACTATTAGATAGCCAAAATTATACGTATACCAATTCGATAGTCAGTCAATTTTTTACTAAGAACCAACCTGGAAAGCTTGGAAAACAAGCAAATAGGGAGATGAAAAATAAATTAATTTTAATATTGATATTTTATTACAGCTTCCATTATACAATTTCCACAACGATATGTGATCTTTATCCGTAACCATATATTTTCTTGAATTCCGTAGCTCATGGGATGATTATTTCTAAGAAAACGGGAGGCACATTACTATAAACTGGATTGCGTCCCGACAAAATGATTTTAATGGTAAAATGTACTAAGTCATCTTTGTCATATTTATGATAATTTTTTATGGAACATACTCTCACAAAAATACAGGCACTGGAATTACCGGGTACTGTCATTTCCATTGGATATATTTGAAAAAGTTGCCTCATTTTTTTCGTTACTTCAATTTTTAACGTCACTGGAGCAAATTTGTGATTATTATTGACCACAAAACGATCCTCAAGAAATCCAAATTTTATGGTAGAATTAGACATATCTAATATTTTTGGGTATATTTGCACAGGATGTGTTAAAACTTCAGCAAACACTTTTATCGTTTTGGTTGTAAGTAAACTTTCAGTATCCGGATCAAAAAAATGTAAATCATACAGGCATTGATGGTTGCCGTCATGTTCCGCTTTACAAAAAAATACAGAAATTGTAGATTTTGAAAAAGGTAACAAATGCAGAAATGTCTTTTCGAATACAAAAGTATCCAGAGAAAGCTTGATAATATCATCTACCATCAAAGCAATTATTTCAGTCATACTTGTAGACTCAACTGTATCTGATAATTCCTGTTGTTTTGATTCACTCAATAGTTCACTGTGCACTTCCATATCTTCATCTTCCATTCTTTTTATTATGCTGTCGGTGTTGAGCCCTGCAGCGTTAATGGACATTAGGGGATCATAATCTGACTCATCGGTGAGGTCTATTGTTCTTTTTTGTATGTGCAAATTATACGAATGATTATCAGTTACAGCAATCTTTAGTTTTCCTTTAGGGTGGTAAGAATTCCCGTTAATTTGCCAAGAATAAACAGGGGTAATATTTATGATCTCTGTAACAGATATCATTTTTGCTCGCTCCGAGAGCTTTAAAGAAACAGGAACGATAAAAATTTCATCAGGAGCACAAGAAAGTACGTTAAATCCAATTCTAAAATACAGATTCAGCTTAAAATTTTCCGATGTTGGTGTTAATTTGAAAATAAATTTATATGCTGCAGTCAAGCCAGCACATAGTTTTACAGCGGCCTTCGGATAAATAGAGACCTTTCTAAATACTGATGTATTCGACATTCTTTTGAATCTTACATATAGTGATTCTTGGCTAACATTTGTTAAATAAAACTTAGCTTCTTGCTTTTTCATAATAGTATTATCAATCTGAATTTCAGACGGTTTACACACAATACATTTTGTTTGATTCATATTTATTATGTTCCAGTCTGTACTAGGACTTTCTGTTACATAGCCCATTTCATGGGATTCCTTCAATTGTTCGCTGAATCTGCTAAAGTGAGATTCTATAGGAGATACTAATTTATGAGGATTGGTGCATATAACTACCGGTAAATGGGAAACACTAGATACTCCTCCGACTTCCGGAACAGTTTCTTGTAAATTTTTCTGTAATAAATCTTCAGATTGAATCATTTCTGAGTTAGGATGCGCAGTAAGTTGCATATCACTTATTTCCAAAGATTCATTCGTAACGATTTCTTCAGTAACGTCAGAAGGAGATGAATCCTGACATTTGTTAAGATTTTCTCTTCTATTTTTCAATTTAAGTTCCTTCCATAAATAAGCAGTTCTTGCAAGATTATCTGTTAGGCTGAATGGCGAGACTCTAAAATTTTGTACAAGTAACTTTTGAATGATACTAGATTTGCGAACAGACGCATTTTTTATTTTATTTTCAAAATCTTGTTTTTGATCCGCTATGTCTTTTAATATTTGTGTCCAATGCGGTATAGATGTGAATTCTGTTTTAAATTGTGATTCTATTGATTTCACAAGTGTTTCCATATTCATTTTACATCCATCCCTACCACATATTCGAATATGTTTACAATGGGCTGAATTCATTAATTTATTGAATAACTTTTGTGCAGATTTATTAAATGTTACAATATACGTATATCACTTAAAAACCGATGTAAAAAGTTATTTATAACAATAATGAACTGACAGGCGGATTGTCTAAAATTGATTGTCGTTAATCTATCTTGTCACGTGTTATTTTTTAAATTGTTTGTGAAGGACGATAAGTTACTTTTTACTTGTTATACCAAAATGAGCACGTATGAAACAATTATTTTAAAATCATTGTCTGTAACAGCTCGGTTACTTACATCTTGTTGATACAAATTAAATTATTCTTGTATATCAAAGAGTAATGAATTAATGGATTCATTTTATTAGCTTTAATAAAATGTATTTTTAATAGGTTGGCGATGGAGACTGCAATACCACGTGTCCTATTAAGTATAGCTCTCGTCGCTTTCCTGCCAATGGCATCGCCGAAAAGCGAAGACAAGGTAGCTAAAGAGAACATTCCTCATTCGAGACAGAAAAGAATATTGTGGATAACGAATGACGGTCGTTTAGCATTACCCCCAGGAACTACGATGGCCATCACGCCATCGATATCGATGCCATTTGTTAGGCATCCACCCAAAGGGTTTCTGTCTAATATGACTGTCAGCTTTCCTTTTACGAGTAAGTAGCTATTGATTTATGTAAATAAAAAAATACGCTAAAGAATTTACCCCATAAGAGTGTTCATGCTGTGGCCATGACAATGACTTAGTTGGAACACTTAAAATGTAGATATATCGATTACATTTACCATTATCGGAGAACTTCAGAACATTCGTATAAAACATAATTTCTTTTCATTCCCATATCTTATGTCTTAACAATGTTACAGGTAAACTTACGTACGAATTGGAATTCAAAAGTCAGTATTATCAGGTTCAATGAATTCAGTAGGAAAATAGAGTTCAATAGATCTTAACATAATAACATATCTTAGTGAGTGGGTGTTTAGTGAAATAGCTTTAGTTAAAATGTTATTTTTATTATGTTAGCGTTTTCAACAACTTACATTATAATTATTTATGGTAGTAATTATAAATATAGATGTAGTTATAACTAATAATTTTAAGAAATATCTCAGTAATAACCATTGTATTATTGGACAGTTAATACATTTAGAATAACGTAGTCGTTTGTCTAGTGACAATTCGTAGTGAATAGAAGTTTACGTTTGTTTTTTATTTTACTTTTGTGTAGACAGAGTTACATAATATACATAAGTAGAGTATAAAGGAGAGTTATTACAAGCAATGCCTTTGCAAATCGATAAAAATAAATTGATTACAAATTAAAAATCTCTAACAGCACAATGTAGTATACAATCGAAGCAACCTCCATAATATGAAGTAATAAATTATTATAGCGGTACATTCTTCGCAAAGCCATTATAATACCATTAGATAACATGACTGCAATAATGTAAATATTTATGCCACGTGTAGTTATGTATAACTGACAGATTAATGTGAAGGTACTCTGTTTCTTGATCACATCTATTGACATTATTGTACATCATATATTGATAGTTACTGTACTATTG
>DWDX01000569.1:0-25219 GCA_018245675.1 Agara michaeli
TATGAATGTTAATATCTTAGCTTTTGGGGGGGGGGGGGGGGGGTTGAAGCGCAAAACCTTCCCCCTGGCTGCGCCCGTGATATACAATATCAATCGAATGGCATCAGATGGTCTTCAATGGTCACCATGCGACTCAAAAATGCACTGAGTTCAATTCTCAGCTCAGCCAAATTCCAGCAATGAATTCATTTAGTTGATATGATTCTGATAATTGGCTAACAAAGTGAAAGGTGTTGTACCTGATTACCATTCAAATTAAACATTGTTAGTTACCTCGAGAATCTATGTATAATCAGTATAACTCACCTTAATGATTTTGAAAATGTTTTTTTATTAGCAAAGTTACATTTCATTCCCTTATTATTTTCCAGGGCATGGTCGAGCATAGTGTACAAATTAATACCTAATGTTAAGGCGTTAGAATCGTCATTGAAACAGTTTGCAGCTATAGTCGATGCAGATGAGGTAAGACATGTAATCTTTTAAATAAATTTGCGATTATTGAGAAGTCTTTCAATATCAAGAAATCCGTATCAGTAAAACACTTAATCACATACTTTGAGATATACAAGTGTTTATTTTTATTAATTTATACTGAATTAAAAATAGTAAGATCAAGATAACGGTTTTTAAAGTGCAAGTAACAAGTCCGAGGTGCCGCGCCAGGATCGAATCCAGAGCCCCCCAAGTGGGAGGTTGAATTTCAAACCACTAGTCTAGCACTGCTTATATTTACTGACACTGTTTTATTATTATCGGTAAGTGTGAAGGCTATGTGAGGTGTGCGTCGTTCGTCAGGTGCTGCTGTTCGAGCGCGCCACGTTCCTGGTGGTGTCACACTGCCAGCGGCGGCCGCACCACGACACGCACCGCTTCGAGAAGGTCTCCAACATCGTCAAGCAGTTCAAGCTCTCCTGCTCCAAGCTTGCCGCGCAGTTCCAGAGCATGGAGGTGCGTAACTTTGTCGTCATCATCATGCTCATATTCTACATCTTCATTAACATCATGGCTCTTTTTTCCTCGACTGGAACGGAAGCGACAATGGGAGCGAGGCAACGTTACAATCCAAATGTTGCAATGGTTTTGTCCTTCTTTTATAAAAAGGCAAAGACACCCACAGAAATATTAACTTCTCATTTGGTTTCAGGTCCGAAACAGTGTGTTCGCGGCGTTCATAGACGGCTTCACCAGCAACACGTATGTGATGGTTGAAATGTCGGACCCGAAAATACCTTCGGAGGCCACGCTGATTAACATCAGGAATGCCAGGAAACACTTCGAAAAACTCGAAAAAGTGTCCTCGAGCGCGCCCAGCCAGTATCAATGAACAACTGTAGATAATCAAATGTGTTCAACACACGTAATGTTGCCAACGCAATGTTTCTGTTCATTATAATCTGTAAACGTAAAAATTACGCAACAGAACATATAATAAATCTTCACAACGATATGCCATGAAGCAGCGTAACTAGTAAAAGTCAATACATGCTTCGATTCCACCAAGTTTGAAGGATAAGAGAAAGGATGCTTCGGTGTTGTAAATTTAAACGTCCTGTATATTTTTCTTTTCGTTATTAAAAAAAAAAGAAGCTAGTAACACATTAAATCAACATATTATAATATAATTTTTAACGTTTGAAAATGTTTGAAAAAATAATCGTTATTTGTTAAATTATTTTGTCTCATTTATAAATTAGTTTATCTGTTCGACGAAATCAAAATTAAACCCCCATTGTTGGTCAAAATTACGATTTTTAACGAACATCAATTGTTAACAATTGTTACAAGCTTTAAAAATATGTATATGCCAGGGATTTAATTTCCATAATTATCCGAAGGCAATAAAGTGTTTGTGTGTATTTGCTATAAAATAATAGGTGAAAATACAAAATTGTGTTTTGAAAATTAAAAATATAATTTTCATTACAAATGTCGGTCTTTGGTTACGAAATAGTAATATACATTCGAACGAATTTTCGCGGATTTTCCAATGTCCATAGACTAAACAATAGAACTGTCAAATGCTATAATGGGGCCAATGGGAACGTACCATAGAGCAATCTTGAGGAACAGCACAGTTCAAATGTTGATAAAATCAGCAAATAAAGTAGCAAGTCTACGAGGCCTCATCAGACACCAAATAAGTGGCATACCTATAAATCGAAATAAAATCTATAAGCAAAGGCAAAACAGTTCAACAACTTTTCTTCTCAGTTTATCATCCGATTTGCGTTTTCGTTTTTTCTTTGGTATCTATTGACGAACTTCAATGTTATCAATAAAAACATTTTGTAAACACAATAAAAACATCAGATATTGATTATAATCAAATTTAAATAATGGAATTACGACCACCATCCTTTCTTTTATTGTTCTCCTTATTTATCATCTGTTACTATGGAGAGGCCATAGTCTACCACGTTGGCCAAACGCAGATAGTTTGGCTCAATTCAAACATCCTCAAAAACGTTATTTAGGTCACTAAAGTGGGCAGAGTTGCACACGATTTGAACCTCAAGCCCCCCGAAGTGAGGGGCTAAAATTAAAACTAATAGCCTATAATAGCTCATCAATACTTAGTATTAAGCTCTATTCTAAATAGTTAAGTAGCTAGTGTAATATTGTTCTGTACCTAAAACAGTTTCGTTGTACCTAATCTTAAATCTGTGACTGTGATTTCATTGTTTTGATTTCTAATGTAAGGTAATAGTTTATATACATACATTGATATTCAATGGCCCCCAGAAAGTATGATAGTTATAATGATTAGCAGCTTTTGTCAAAAAGGTTACAACCGTTTTAGTGGCACTGCACATTTACATGTTGTTTTTTATTGTAATGAAACATACTTACATTGAACGTGTATATTTGGAAATTAATGAAATCTTTGCCAACATTGAATGCATGCTGAATTACGAGTTCCATGTTTTAGTTAAATGATAAATTGAAGACAATATTCACTGCAAAATAGGTCTCTAATTAGGTCAGGTACGAGTGTCTAATGGACTAAAGTGAACAACTTATTTCCACATGTCTCCTTTTCTGCCTGCTAGCCAAACTTCAATCCATTGTTTCGAAATTGTTTAACATACATTTTTATTTATTTTCTAATTCTAAAAATGTATCATCTTTTTTGTTACAATTATTTTTCACTCATCCAATTATTATTAAAATATGCATTTTTATTCGTCTGTACTGGAGTATATTTGGCTGCTTCAGAGGCCATTTTGTATCGATAGCTTTTTAAACTTATATAAAATCTGTAGTTCACTGCTCAGTTACCATACTTATCATCCTACATTCCTAATATACTCGTGGTATTTTATTATATCGCCACAGCATGAAGGCATAGACAAGGATATAGACGCATATTTTATTGTCGATGCCTATAAATATACAGTGCTCATCGTGATTAAACTTTTTAAAAGTTGTTTCATTTTACTAATCCATCAGTTTAATTTCAAGATAGATTCTGACGAGATGCCATTTTACTCCCCATTATTTTAACTAAGAAAGCGAATGATCGTGGGGAACACAGGACCTTCCTCATCGTTGCCTTTGAATTTCAAGAAATAATTTTATCAATAATTTTTTTTATTCACAAATAATACGTTTCTCAAGAAGCCAAATGGCAAAACTGTATGCAATGTAATCATTCACGTTGCTCTAGCACTGCTTTTGGCGCGCCTTTTGAAGGTGCATGTCGATTGCAATCATTTCGAAAGCTTTACGTTACTAATATTGTTAAATTAATTATTTATACTTTTTGAGCGAAAATGGCATGTATAAATGTCAAATGTATAACATATCATACAATGTATGTATTATAACCTAGTTGTCCATTTGCCACTGTTATATGTTCTACTTATTTTAAAACAATTTAAATAAATGCTTTATAAATGCATAATTGGTTTTTTTTTAATATAGATATGACAACGACAGGTATGTACACCTTAAAAATAAATAATCAGTGAAATTCAGGGTTTCCAAGATGTTAGATTTTTTAATTTTCCTTTTTCGAGGAGTATTTAATGTTTCATATAATGTTAGCACATACACCACATTAGGCAGCTACTCGTATATCTCGCAAATGATGGAGCTTTTAAAAAGTTAATTTAAAATTAACTTCAATAATTAAAGTTAACGATTTGTACACGACAGAACGAGTAAGTAATTTTCATAGACAATATATAAGAGATAATTTATCCAAATACGAGATAGACACGTTATTTCACATTTAGAAAATAATTTTGCGTCGATGTGAGCGCTATTGATCTAAGAGCCAGTGGCCGATCACCTGTATGTAATTGACCAGATCTGGAATTTTGTGCAGCGAGTCTCCTCGTAAACAGTTTTGTAAGCAGTTAAACCGATTCGTGGTATTCCTTTTTCACCTATAGCAACGCATTATCACATACGGGACATCAATCATATTTGATGTTAAATACAAATAAGTATGTAAACACATAAACTGGTACACCGCCTTTCATAACAAGTGGTTTTTATTTTATTTTAATTGTTCCTTAGCATTACTCAGAAATTAATATCTAATAAAAAACACTACAATTCGAATGGCTCCCTTATAGTGTTGAATACCGTAACTATTATTATGTAAAATAAATGGTATAAAGTATACCTACATATATTGCAAGCATATGAAATACCGTGCCGTGTGGAAAAATCACACTTTAGATGACGTACATACACTTCGCATATACTAGGTACCTCTGACAAAACAATACTTAAAATATTTACTCCCGATCCCATTTTCGAAAGTGTACGTTCTCCTCAATAAATGCTTATATAGATTAGTGTTATATTATCAGCATATACAAATCATTTTCATGTATATCTACTTCAAATTCTACACATCTGCTAATAAGCAAATTCTACACATTTGCTAATCGCTTACTGGAATTGACGTAGTCGTAGTAGACTGTAAAGTTACTTTAGTATATGAATAGATCTCGGCTGGCGTAGACGCGTGGTTCCTTTATTTTTAGATAACATTTTACCTTGATATTGAATGATAAATCTAATCAGTGATAAAGTCCACGCACGTATGCTATAGTGAAGAGCCTATTATCCAAAGTTAGTTAACCGTGCCTATGAGCCTAAAGATAACGCAGTGTCTTTAATATTGTTATATCTTTAACATTAACTTTCAGTGAGTTATTTAACCAATTACAGTGACGACTGTTTCATTCATTAATATCATTGATTTGATACGGTTTTCTTACTTATTTGGTAATCGATAATCTAAGCGCACTTTGCTTTACTATCCCATTTTTATGTAATGTACTAACATATTGAAATAATTTATATTAACATTATATATCCGTTTATATTGCAGCTTTTAAAATGGCACAGAATAAACCAACGTTCGACTATCACGAGGAAACTCAAGGGGAAAAACTCGTTCGTAAATCAAAAGAATCTCCATTCATGGTAATCGGTAAGCGTGTCATCTATCTATATTATTATCTCTCAAACTACATATTTTATTGCGAAATAGAAAAGGTTAAATAATAAAATAGACAAAATTTTTTGTACACGAAATATTGAGACGTAAGATTCATATAAATATGTTGGATACGAAAGCTCAGATTTTTTAGATCTTTCTCTTGGTTGATTTCTAAAGAGATACAATGTAGATATAGCTTCGTTTTTACCCGTGACTATAGTAATGATTAATCCTTTATCAAAATTTTTCGAAAGACGAAAATATACTGTTCTAGCACCGTCACTATCAGCCTATATATTGACTATTATAATAAAAGTATTTACTCTGTGACTGTATGTAAAATTCTGAGAGGTGAAATGCATCTAACATGGAGTGGTACAAGGTTTCATAACGATGATGAAGTTAGATGCTAAATAATCTATAATATATCACCGTATACTAGTCGGATTTTCGATTACCGTGCATAAGTATAGCAATAATGGTGAAACTTTTTCGGAATACCTACAATGAAATGGAAATAAATGGCAGGAAATATAGTCGGGTATACACACGGTTTATGATACGTATTATTCAATCTTATTAGTGTGATGTTTTAAAAGGGCCATAAGGTTTGCGATTTGTGCCTCGTGAAGCAGAATAATATTCTATCTTACCTAGACTAGCTCTGCATGTCAGTATATTTTTATTATTATTTAGAAGTAGTTTTAAATGATGTTAAGGTCATAAATGTATATAATTTATTGTCAAAAAAGAATTTGCTCGTTTGAAACGTTACTAAATTGAATTTAAATTAGTTGAACCAATCCCACACTGCAGATCAGGCAATATTTCAAGACAAATTTTGCAAAGCTTTTGAATAATGGCGGTCGAAAAATGTGACTTTAAAATGTAAAGTCCATGCAGGTTGCACTTTTTTGTGACATGCACCTATGTTTATTATATTTCATTAGATTTAGATCCAAAGTATTATTACTTCGTTAGATTTAGATTTCAAATGAATATTTGAACTAATTGGGCTCGTAACTAGGTTCCTATTTCTACATGGTACAAGTAAATATACCTACGTAAGTATAATTGAAGATCTTGAAGAGAATAACTGCATTATTATCATTGACAATATTTTTTTCTTTTCAGCTATAGCTGGCCTTGCAGGAGCAGTAGGCTATGGGGCGTACTCGTACAAGAACCGTGGAACGATGAGCACCAGCGTTTTCCTCATGCAGTTCAGAGTGATTTCACAAGGCATCGCTGTAGGCGCCCTAACCGCCGGCATGGCCTACACGCTCTACAACAACTACGTTAACAAACCCAAAAAACAAGATGGCGGTATCACTAACGTATTAAAACCGAACGAACACTAAGACAATGTTATATTCAATTGTTCCTTACTCAATTCGATCGTTGTTCTAGATTGTATCACTCATAATTACGTTGCTTAGGTAAGTAGTTACTACTAAGTATCCATTCTTACACCTATAAATATAACCGTAATTCTCGTATTATAACACTATGCAGATAGGTCGCGGAATCTCGCGAATTTTTGCGAGAAACGTTTGGAACCTGTGATAACATAATGTGCTGCACTAGGTCCTTGCATGTAATTAATTATTAACATAATTGTACATAAATAAACCTCCTAAAGGTCCCTCCTCCTCTTTCTTTCTAAAGGAACTACGTAGGTAGGATTCTTATGATAAAATATTTGAATACCTACTTACCATTCTCTTGCATACATATTGACATTAAACAGCTGTATCAGAAATACTCTAGAGACATAACGGTAAACTTTTTTCTAGATTATCTAGCCACCTTCTGTTTAGATGTAGCTAATAATTTTGATTTTTATGTATAAAAAAACGGCTTAAAACCTCTACGTTGACATTTTCTACTGCCTACTTACATTTTGATCTGATCTGAAGTTACAGGGAGGATACATATAATTATTTAGTTACTACTGAATAACGGATAATTCCTTATAATTAGGAAAAATAACATTTCAGATAGATAACATTCCTAATAGCTAATTTGTAAAATATTTTAAGAGACAAGTATTTATATCAAATATCGATTTTACGAATAAGATTCATCTATAAACTAACACGAAACATGTGAAACGAAAATACTTATCCTAATAAATATGCATATATTTGCATATTTTAATTGATTCTTTAAATGCTGTCACTCATATGCATATACACATCCACAAAGATTGACTGAAGGTGTACTTGATATGATAATAAAGGTACAAAACATACCATTTAAAAGCAAAACTGCAGTGAAATTATTGAAATTCCTTTTAATGTCCATAGTTTATTTATTAATAGTAACAATGCTAATTATTTTCACACAATTCCACCTGGAATCCTAGAATCAACGGATTGGATTATGAAATGAAACATTTGCTTTGTCCAGTATCACCACAAATACATAAATAAATAACGAATTACCATACACATAAACAATACTGTAATACGTCACTCAAATACAGAAATTAACTTGGAACTTTAGTCAAATGTATATGGATAATGGGTTTAGTGATTATTTTTGGCACTATAGTACCACATAGATATACCCTTCGAATATTCAATAGTAATTCAGTAGAGTAAAAGTTTTGGGTGTACATATTTAAATATATGTTTTTTGTGTATGTAAGTTTGTGTGTGTATTGATGTGTCCGGCATGCCAAAACAGATATACATGGAGGCAAATAAGTTGTATTATAAATACACAAAGCATTAACAGACTATCTATTACTATTACAGACTACCGTTAATGAAGACAAGATATAGGTAATTTCCGAAGAATGGCAGGATTTGATTAATACTTATTATTATGTCCAATAAACTATATTGTATATCAGGCACAGGTGGTCAAACACATCTGGTTTAAGCATTAAGTCTACGTTATCACAGTGCTTAACTGTTATAATTAACTTTGTCATACAAAGATAACAAAACCATATGACTACCGCAGACTATAAGTGGATGACCAGTGAAAGCTAGAATTTATAGCAAAATTATAAAGGGTTTATTCCAAAACATTGCATACAAATATTATGATATACCGAATGAATCGTGTAGAATCAAAGGATACAAATAAAATGGGTCAATCAATGAATCAGTTAATAAATTTTAATCACTACATAACTCAACTCACTCTATGAGATAAACAATAGTTTTATTATGTTACAATAAAGATGTAATATCACATTCAAATTTTTTAAACACAGTAAATAATTTAATACGAATCCAAGTCCGCTGCAGTCTTTTAATACTGTTCATATTCACAAAAACAATAGTTACAACATAACATACAATTGTGAATGTCTAACTATGCATTTACAAAACGAATAAACATTCATGCGACGCAATACCAAAGACATTAAGGAGACGTGCAGGCATTGTTGACAGTGACATAAGACATCAATGATGAAGTGGAAATCTACGAATCGGAAACAGAGATCCGAAAAAGACATGCTGAACCACTGGAAACTTAGCTAATACCTCCTTTTTATACATTTTCATCAAGCCTTGATTAATTTTTGCCCATGATCCGACCGCACTTATACTCCACAGCTGATTAGAATGCTCAGCGAACGGACCCTTCTTAACCTCCTTAATATATTTTATGCATGACAAAAACATGTAATCATCACAGTATTTGTCAATGATTTCCTCTTCCAAAAACTTTGCAGGCGGATAGATTCTAGGTTGGTCGATAAGTTGAGAGCTGCCCCAAATGAACGGCACAAATTGATAATCGTCTAGACTCCACACACCGTGACTACCCGCGGGCTCCATCCTGTATGTCTGTTGTAACTTTCTAGCGATATTTAAATATTTATTGAAAATCAAGAAAACCGTTGCAACATTATCCTCAAACTGAAGACAACCTATTTTATAAAGGCAACACAGGAACATGATGAAGGCCATTTCATGCCCTGTTCCGTAGTCAATTCGAGTGGCGTTCCCGAAGCTCTCTTCAAAATACACTTTGATTTCTGGTATTGCTAAATGCAAACTTGATTCTAATGCTTCTTGTAGTAATATTGTTGTGTTGGACTTGACTTTAACAAGCCAATCTCTGAAGGCAACATTACCAAACCTTTGGGGCTGTTCAATAGGTGGAAACTCACCAATCAGTTTATCTATTTTATCTAGAATATTCAATATCTTGGTTACGTTTTCAGATACTTTACAATCCACTGAGAGTGGTTTAGCTTTTATGGCCTCATTGAGTGTCGCAATAAAGCCTGTGTACTCCATGTAAGCTTCTGACTTCTCCCATATAGCCATGTCTGTAATAGTCTTCACTAGCTTCTCAGGCTCCACAAACCGATGGTTAGGTGGAAGGGATACTGTAGTCTTTTCGATTTTTTTGCCATCACCAATGTCACTTTCTACATTCATCTGTAACAAAGAATATTGATGCAATACATATTGAAATAATACAAATTGAAATCACACAAGTGAATGTGCCTAAATATAATCGTTATTAATTAGATTTGAATTAATCGCGTTAGATAATTAAAAAAAACACCAAATCTTGTACAGAGAAACACCATTATCGTAATATGGCTATCAGCGAGAGCTGTGATAAAAATGTAGTTTTTATCATCTGCCCCCCGCCCTTGGAAGCGCGTGTGCTAATGTAATGTATTAATTCTTATACTCCAATGAATCGGACTAGAGGCATCCACGATAACCGTACACTGAAGGTCACAAGTGTCAAAAACCTACTACACACATGAACGCTTACCCGTTAATTCTTTAATGCATTATAAGCCACAAAAGACAAATTTGAGAACTACAGAGGGTGAGATGGAGAGAATTTTGCGTGGCATTATGAGATACCGAGTACTGGACCGCGCGAGTATGGTCAAACAGTTTCAAGAAGTAAAAGACAACCCAACGGTAAGTGAAATATACGCAACCATACTAACCTTGTACCTTACACCTTAATCGCAATTGAGATTGCGACTAATATAACGTTATTAATCACCTGATTTATTTACTAAAAATACCACTGTTCAACACGTGTAAGCTTTAAGTCTATTTTAATACAATAATATTATTCAAATAACAATAGCTTTGACTCTGACATAAATGACATATGTAGTATATCTATAATCTATAAATACCTATCACCTATCACTCGGTCTTGACATTTCATACCATAGACAATACATACAATTTGTAAAAAAAATAACCTCTTACAATGTGGAACTTATTAGAAATAGCTTCTCTATATGATTTATGAAATATATAATGTGTGGTATTTCCTAACACCCATAAAAGCTTTATAATTCGTCCGTTTTCAACTTCCATTGTAATTTTTTTTTTAAATTACCTTTGCCCATCACTTTCCTAAAATACAGCCG
The DNA here is from genome assembly GCA_018245675.1 of Agara michaeli. Taxonomy (NCBI): domain Eukaryota; kingdom Metazoa; phylum Arthropoda; class Insecta; order Lepidoptera; family Hesperiidae; genus Agara; species Agara michaeli. The sequence goes on from DWDX01000569.1 coordinate 10,845, forward strand.
AAAGCAGTCTTCTACACTTGTATGGACAGCAGAATGATACCTACAAGGTTTACGGAAACTTCAGTTGGAGATATGTTTGTTGGTAAATAATATAAAACAAAAAAACATTTATTTCATGGTACTTGTTTATTATTTTATTGAACTATGGCATATTTTTACAGTAAGAAATGCTGGAAATTTAATACCTCACTCTCAGCACTTTATCGATGAACTGACAAGTTGTGAACCAGCGGGACTGGAACTAAGTTGTGTAATAAACGATATCAAACATGTTATCGTTTGTGGACACAGTGATTGTAAGGCCATGAACCTTCTCTATAAACTAAAAAATAAAGAAGAGTCTAGTAAAGTAAGTTCCCCATGAGATACTGAAGTCACTATTAATGTATATATGTGCACAAATGCTGGAGAATTCAAGCAGTTTTATATTATTTCAGGAGCAAAGACGAATATCTCCATTAAAATCATGGTTATGTACTCATGGACAAACAAGCCTTGAGAAATTTTTGGAAATGAATGGCGATTTCAGTAAGCCAATGTTATTCATTGGTGAAACTCCACAACGCAAATTTGTGGCATACATTGATCCCGATAATAAATTTAGTATTGAAGACAAACTATCTCAGGTAAATACACAAAGTGTTAAAAATCCTATATAATCAGATTAATTGGTAAGATTTTTCTATGAATGTAATATATTTATTTTTGTTTATAGGTGAATACTCTGCAGCAACTTCAAAATGTAGCATCGTACGGTATGCTGAAAAAACGTCTCGAGAAACATGACCTGCACATTCATGCATTGTGGTTCGACATCTATACTGGCGATATTTACTATTTTAGCAGACGTGCCAAAAGATTTATCATAATTGACGAGTCTAGCTATGAATATATATTAGCTGAAATACGTCGATATTACTCATAATAAATAATTATTCTCTAAAGATGTGTACATAAAATTCGTGGGACCAGTAATCTTAATGACTGAATTCTTTACATTTTATTTAAGGAATCTAAACAAAATATATTTTTCAATTAAGCAAAAACAATGGGCATAAAAATACGAATGTACAGCTAAAATCTCAAAAATCGCGTCAGATTTATAGAAACTCATAATTTAAAATTCACATTTCTTTAAATTGGAAAGTAGAACATATTTTTTTAAGATTCTTTAATATTAAAGCTACTTATACTTAATTTATAAATTTTCTGACCGTATTTTACGTGAAATATGTATGTAAGCTAAAATTTTTTATCATTGATTTTTATTTCTATATTTAAGGTATTTAAAAAAATGTTGGTTTTAACTGTAAGGGAACAATTTATTATTACAATATATGTATATGTTTACAATTTATTATCAAAATTTTTGTTTTTTTTTGTATAGGTACTTGATCTACATACCTGTTAAACTACATTGTGTTAAAATATTCTTTACATATAACTGTTATGTGTTATTATTAAAGATATGTCTTATGTAAACCTAAGGTTGGCTTGGAAATATAAAGTTCAAATTTAACCGTTGACAAAGAGTCAATATAATTATACAATGTTTTTTATCAATAATTTTCTTCGATTATACTCCTCTCATGCTTCACTAACCTCGCCGTAAGCTACTGAACATACAGACTTTAATTATGTAATATGTGGGTGGTAGGCTATCAACGATCAGCTTCGGTTAATCTTAAGATTACTCTGTTAAGCATATCAAAACTTAAAATAACCGGCTAAATCTTTACGTTATATTTTGTAATCGTACATCTTACCTTACATGTAAATAATAAAACAAGCACTGAGGTAGGTATATTATTGATAGTATTGTTATTGAGGTACGTATATTTTAGATTATACCATTTGGAGCAGGCTTATCTTTCGTTTAGTAAAAGCTTACTGATTTTTTTTCTGTGATATCAATTTTATTGTACATGGAAGTTATTATAGGTATACAATGAAAGAATACTACATTTTTGTAGTGATATAAACAGACCTACTAAATATTTTTAAGAATAAGACGCTCCTACAAATTAATGAATAAAAACTGCTAAGTTACATTTAAACAATACTTTGGTTATTATCAAAAGAGCTATTGACATTAGTTTTGTACACATATAAAAATATTTTAGCGGTTGAAAGCTATAGAATTGCTGAATAAAGAAAGATACAATAAATCTATGATCCTTCGTATGTCAATGCTTGCAATTTGTCAGCCGATTCGTCCATGACGTCAATGTCACTTTGTCAGATTACATTGGTATTGGCAGAAGGACATGCAATGGTTTTGTGATGCAATGTTATGAAAATTATATAATTAATAACTTTCCTAAATCGGTATTTCAGTAAGTTACAAATTTTTTAATATCAGTATTTAAATCAACAGTATGTTATATTAAAAGAAACTGGGGAAAATATTGATTTGTGTCGAACCTTTATTATTATCATTTCTTATTAATTTTATATTATAAATTGTAATTTATGAATAGTCTCATTAACTTCGTGATTGTTTTATATTAGTTCATACACAGATTTGTTCTGAGATTATTAAAATTGGTTGAATTTTCACGCTTGACCTTGCCATTGAACGTCATTCCTAAAATGTGCACCGCGTTGTTTCAGCCAATTAGTCCTCAGTACTCACAGTATAGGTGTCAGAGATCGATCAATAGCACTTGTACGAATTGTTTGTAACTATATTGATTATTTGCAGCCCTCTGTTTAAAAAACATACAAAATGACTACATTTTCCTCGTAAAAATCTACATTTATTCCAAGTATCGTACGCCGAGACCTGTTGATTGGAACCGCAGAGGGGTCTCTAGCAACTTGCAAAACCTTAAACAAAACAAACAAATTGATTTGTTAATCTACTCAATAATTACCCGTTTTCAAAAGCTGCTATCAATTCATCTAGCAGCAACTCTGATTTATTGTTTAAAAACTTATGTAATTTCTTGAACAAATTACATAATTCATATAATCCAACATCTCCACAGCTGTTATAGTGTTTTTCATTTACTTCCTCTACTATCCCCCCCCCCCCTGCTATCCCCTCAACACAATTATAATTGAGCATGATTGGAATACACTACCGCATATTACTGCTTTCTTTCAGGACCCAAGAATCTCGTGATGTCACAATCGAATCGCATTTTTGAGTACAACGATGAGTCTCAGGCAGAGCGTCTGGCACGGAAGTCTAAAGATTCTCCTTTCATGATAATTGGTAAGTAAATAAAATGAAGCAATCACTTATCATAAAATCTTACTAAATTTAGAAATTACATGGACATTTCGGACCAATATTTAAAGCCAAAATATGGATGTAGTTGTTTCCAAATGGATTCAAATATATTCTGTATTTTATTAGTTTACAATAAAATAAACATAACATGTACTTACATAATAAATTGATTGTAGAATTTTAGAGTCAATATATAATATATAGAATAACATTTTAATATTCCCATTTATATAAATTTTTTTCATATGCAGGTATTATAGGGCTGTTAGGAGTCTGTGGCGTTGGCGTTTACAAATTTAAGAAGAGAGGTGAAATGAGCACCAGTGTGTTTCTAATGCAGCTCAGAGTTGCAGCACAAGGAACGGTGGTCTCTGCTCTCACCATTGGGCTAGCTTACCAGTTGGCTTCAAAATATATCTTCAAGGAAGATAAAAAGAAAGATTGAAGTTACTTATTAAAATCAGTTCAATTACTTGACCTATCAGACATTGAAATCATTGATTTTGTGTTTTATTGAAAGAATACCAATAGGGTATGTACCATGAATATTTAACATTTCAATGGTACTGATAAGTTAGGAAACTGAACCGTTAGCAAATTTGTATGTTGTAAATTTAATGTTATTAGAAAAATTATAATTGTACAGTATTGTTATTAGAGAATCTCTCAGTGGTATAAAAAACGCTTGAAATCTCAAATTGGTACAAACTCATTCTGCTTATGTTATGCATATTTTCTAAGTTATTACTAGTAGAGCTTAGGAATTAATTTCATGTTCTGTGATCTTAGCAAGTATAGCTTACACCGCATAACTGAAATATGCATGTATTTTCACTTGAAAATTGGTATACCTAATAAACAAATGATATTGCTTTACACGATAATAGATTTACAACTCACAGATATATTTTAGGCTTAAATGTATTTTGTGATAATAAAAATTATTGTGGATATAATTTTAAGTACTTGAAAGCATTATTTATTAAAAATTACTATCATTAATCTTTATGTTTGACTTTTAATTTCCTTCCTTTTGCTATAGAAGGAACAAGTAGTAAAACAGTAAAATTGTTTGATTATAATCAAACATATGCAATCAATGCCAAGGATGAATTAAAACAAGAATAATTTTAGAATATAACATTGATTTATTCCAAATATACATTGACATAAAATTTACAATACCAAATTATTTAAATGCACCATACTAAATTACAATAATAAAATTCATAGTAATAAATAATATTTTAAAAGAATTAATCACTTTTACTATAATCTGTCAACCCCTTTCTCATCTTAAGACTATAATTTGGAATGGTAAGATCATCCTTATCAGATGTGGAATGATTCTTGTGTGAATTAGATGTTACTTTAACCGATGACAACTCTTCTGCATTACTAAACAATCCATTGGATGTGTTGGAACTAGATGTTGATTGATATGTCATTGATTTATAGATCTGCACAGGTGTAGAGGTTCGTGCTCTGTTATTATTTCCACTTATACCGTTATCTACAGATTTATCAATTTCTTCAATCCTATGAGACATGTGCTTTATTTCTTCAGGCATTTTAGTTTCACAGAGAGAAATAAACTCATCCTCAGTTTTATTTCTGTTGGATTTATTTGAAAATGTTATCTTTTTCGCTAATTCATTAGCTAGGAACTCTTTTACAGTCATAGAATTTGTTAAGGATGTCTGCTGCAACGCATTTTTTGCTGACTCATTTGTATTTTCACCCACTGGTTTTATTGCCTCTTTTTTATTAGAAATATTTAACAAACACAAAATAGATTCCTTAGACCGTTCTGGAATGTCTTGGTTGTCAAAACTTTTTATTTTGAATTGAGACACACTGGAGCTAGATGTATTTGAGGAAGAGGATAGTGCCAGTCTCTCCTTGGTTTTTTTGAGCGTCGAAGACGCCCATCCCATTCCAAGCCTCTGAAATGCATGTTCCAAATCAGGATTTGACGAAATGCTTAGAGATTCAGATGTCTCTACGATGCTATTATTTTTAAACAGCATCCCCGATTTATTCTTGTCTTTACGTGCTTGTGACAAAGCCAACATTGACAGGGTGGAATCGGACGAAATTGTAGTAGAATTTGCATTCGAGGTTGTCTCAAATTTAAACGGTTCACTTATTAAATTTCTTTTCAATAGTTCTGCCATTACATCGGGAAGACTCGCCTCAGAATGCAGAGAACTAAGCTCTTCATTAAAATACTCATCTTTTGATATCCTGGTAAGAATGGATCCTTCATCTAGTTCTTCAATGTTGTATTGCTTTGCATAGTCCTGTAAAGTGACAAATGGCTTCAACATGACTTCATTAAACTGTTTTAAGTCCATCATTTTTATTTTAGATTCATCAGGTGAATCAGACGTTTTATAATTCTCTTTAGACACATTAATCTTCCCCATAAGAGTGTGATTGGCAGACATATTTTGAATTTCGGTTTCACCATGTGTGTTCCCTTTTTTATTTATGTTATCATTATCATCAATGCTTGCAACATTTGATACGTCACGTTTATTATCGAGACGTGTATGATTTTTATGTTTTACGCTCATTGGGGAATCAACCTCAACGACAGTTGACAATTCATGTGGTATGACGAAATCATCAGGTACATGCTTTAAATTTACTCTCCTTAAAGCAGGTGGCGGTTTTCCTCTACTTTTCGCGAATGGCTGTTGCGGAAGTACCTCAATATCAGATTTTTCACTTCGCGCTGAAAAAGATACCGGAGATGGAGTTCTGTATGAATCTGGCTTAGGAATGTCTAACAAAATTGGCACATACGCGGACGAAGTGATGTCGATTTCTTTCTGTCCGTTAGGAGTCGTGGACAAAGATGACACAGGTTCTGTTAATGTTTTAATTTCCACAGACGGATTAAAAGAGTGAACTCGGTTGTCATTGGCCTGTGTATTTTTGTCAGATTTTTGATCTAGGCTGGACGCTGAATCCGAAGTTGAAATTTGACTGTAAGCGAGTGATTTATTTTTCCTCACTTCTTCTAATACTTTAGCAAGGTTAGACAGCCGTTGAGTACATTTGTCAGTTAGATCTGCAATTTTTTCCATATTATGAAGTTTGTTTTCAGCTAATTTCATGAATTCCACTTCGCTATCAACATTATTAGTTTGTGTTGAAATACTTATAGGTGGTGTAGAAAAATTTCGACGATTCAATTTAGTATGAGAAGTTTCTGATTCAGAAGAGTGACTGGTGGTGTTAGTAGCTCTTTGAACAGGAAACGTATAAGAGTCTCGTCCACGACGCATTTCACCTTTACTTGTATATTTACCGGCCCCTGTACTAACTGTCCTTGTACACTTTATATCAACTCTTTGTTGGGACTCTTTGTTAGAATACTTATTGATATCTGATAAAGTATTTTTTGAACATTCTATATTATTTCTTATGTGTCTCTGAGAAGGTAAATCATTATGGTCTGAATTAGATCTTTCAACACTCAAAGGTTTTTGGTTGTATTTTTCTATTCTTGAACTGACGTAAACGGGAGATGTAGTGACCGTCGTGTTTCGAGTCGACTGTCGTCGATTTTCACTTGTTTTTATGAAATGCTTTGATATATTAAGTGACTTAACTTTATGTACACGTCGCTTTCTACTATGTTTATGTAAAGGTTTTAAATGCCTTTCAGTTTGGCTTCCTGTGGATGTTATATTGCACTGCGACATAGTTTCTCGTTTCTCATTATTCTTTAATATTTTCTCAATCAAATTGTTTTTAATTTGTTCTAATGAAATTTTGCTACGTGCAGTAAGTTTGTTCTTGTCGACATTATTTGGTACGTCAATAATGGAACTACCAGGGGTGGTTACACCGCTACACTCCTGATTTACAACGTCTATCGCTTTTAAACCTTCTTTGTTGAGATCTAACAGTTTTTTAACATAATTTTCAATTATAGGATTCAGTTTGTTTTTTTCCGAATTATTGATTATTTTCCTTTTTTTATTGGATAATGAAGAATAATTACTTTCTGTGGGAGTCCGTTTATTTTCAATTAAACTTCGTTTGTACTTTTGCTTACTACAAATTTTATGTTCCGAATGATTTTTACATTTATGAGGTCTTTCTTTTTTATCTCGCCGTTCAGTGTCTGAATAGTCAAATTGATATTGCTGATTATGAAAAGTATCAGTAGCTTGATCTGTACTCCTAGTACTATTGGGAGGAGTATCTGCTCTTACTTTGGCATGTTTATCACGTTTTCCGTATCTATAAGCCTTGTCATTAGAGCTTTCGAAACGTTTACTTAAATGTCGTTCATAAGACTCATCGTTGCTTTCCGAACAACTTTTTCTAAAGTATCTCGGCAAAACTACATCAGGTGGACTCATATATGTTGTTGATGTCGACGAACTAAGATGCATGAGCACAGGCCTTGGTATTGGAAAACTGTGCGAAGTCTGCGTGTAAGTGGATGTAGCCGGTCTTGGAATAGGGTCCGATTTAGGTACATTATCTGGAATCGCAAAAGTATCACGAAAAGATGTAGCTGCAGCTTTGTCGGCTTTTTCGCTCTCTTTTGCAGGTTGCACTTTAGGCGTATCTTGATCGAAATTTTTATGTGATTCTACTTGAGTGATGCGTTTATTTTCATGATCAGGAAGTGTTTGTTGTTGTTGGGCTGTATCAATCTCTGATTTATGAGAAGTTAGCAAATTTTCTTTTGAAGAACTTTTCTGCTGGATATTTTCGGTAGAAATTTTTGGTGAATCTATTTGTGTGTCGATTGTTTGAACTGTAATAGGATGTTCATGTGATTTGATCTTTTCAATATTTTTTTCTGATGGTATGCTTTTTACAACGGAGACTTTCTCTTGTTCCTTCTTTCTTAATTGTATGACAACTTCATATGCTGAATCTTTTAGAAATCCTGATGCTCCTACATAGAATTTCCCCGCATCCTGTCCACCATCGTCAACAAATTTAATATAACCGCCATCAGACTGGGCATTGTCAGCTTTTTCGTTAAGTGCAGTTTTAAACGAAGACGTGGAGGTAGCAGCAGACGGGTATTTAGGAGAATGTTGGTTAGAGACTGTATGTTGACCTTTACAGTTCTCACATGACTTTTCAGTTCTGACAAAAGAATACATTCACAATTAGTATACATATGTCATATTAATATTAAGTTACACTTAAGGATTAAGTCACTTAAGTCATCTTATTTACCTATTTAAAGAGATATCTTCGTTGCTTTTCGTAGCGCCATTACCTGAAAGCATAAAAATTTGTTAACAGTAAAAAAAAGTTCGATCTATAAATATACTATATTTAAAAACAGGAATAACTCTCAGTGATTAGGTTGTCTCTTAGTTGTACGTCTCTGTGGCAAGTTTTACAAGAGTTTAAAGCTTCGGAGAACTTGGTATATTATCGGTAACCAGTGTAACTGTTAGATGGCAGTGGTTTAAGGTTATCGGGTGCATTGAAGACAATATGAACACTGTCAGCTGACAGAGCAGTATTACCTGTGTCTTTTGACCTTTTGTCGCAATTCAAATTTTTGCATGCTGGTTGTTTACGTCTTACTTGCTGATCTTCTGTGAAGTACAATGACGTAATATTGTCCCTAAAATAAATAAACATAACAAATTAATATTTTACTGATTCAATTTTAATGTTTTCAACAAAAACAACGAGTTTCAATAAGTTTGCACATAACAAAGATGAGCCGAGCGACCATTAGTGTAAATATTTACCACCAAGGATTGTGTTGACCTGTTGCTTGCCACAAATCCAAATTAGTGTAACATCTCAATGCATTGACACACAATCTGGAGGAACACAGGATAGGATTAATAGGAATGGTAGGGGTAAGTAGTAAAATATTCATATTTATGTTGTTAACTCACCCATTCGCACTCACACTTTTGTATACACCTGAAAATAAAAATAAACCTTTTTTAGACACAAAATGTTCATGCAAAAAGTATCTTATATTTATATATCATACCTTCTTTAAGTTCAGAGACTGAAATATTATTGATATTTATAGGGTCGGTGTTGCCACTATTACGTAAATCTTGAGTTTTTTGATGACGAACATCGACAATATTATCATTGTCTTCTTCATTTAGTTTACTCTTCAGCACCGACTTCTTTTTCACTCTATGGTTTTTCCCCTTTTTAGATTCAATCACTTTGTATATAATAATTCTTTCGGCGTCCTCATGCGTTACATCTTTTGCCGCTTTACGTTTGGCCGCACCATCCGGTTTCACTTGCAAATTCTCTACGGAACTTGTGTCGGTTTCACACGATGAATCCATCGAATCATTGCTGTTCTCTTGTACGATAACAGTCTCTACATGCTGTTTGTGTATTTCACTACCGTTGTCTTTAGTAGGTGGCGTGTGTTTGTGACGCGATCTATACTCATGATACGTATCGACGGAACTAAATTTCACAGTGTTGCCAGGCTTCTCTCTAAAAGTGTTCGGTATGGAATGTATAGCTAGACTGCTGTCACTCTCGGGCACAGGCAACCATGAATACTGAAATTCTCTGTTCACTATATTTTCATCTAAATCATTTACAGGCGGTGACTTTGATTTGCTCCTATTTTGATCCCTAGTAGAGGTTTTACATTTAGAATGCTGGAAAGCAAAAATTTACAATTTAAAGACAACAGAAGAATATTACACATATTATTCCACTGTACATTTGTGGTTTTAATATAATTGATTGTGCTATTTATTTCTTTTACCTTACAATGATGTTTTCTACAGTCTTTTTCAATTTTCTTATATTCTTGTTGCAATTGTTGTTGGCGTTTGTTGTTCATTTCTGTCATCCGTTCATTATCCATAAATGCTGTTTTCTGTAACACCAATGCCATAACATTATGTTCTCATATAGTAAATAAAATACGATTGCATTATTTACGGACTGTTTGTTAATAACCTCTAAAGCCATATAAGTCTTACTGATATAATTGTAATAATAGCCTGTTTTGGGATCAGACCGATGAATGTGAAGTTGGCCCAAGATGCTCTTCTTATACCAATTCTAGCGTGCAAAGATAATTAATTACATATTATAAAAATTACAATATCGTGTTACAACATTGAGAATAACAGTACTATACTTACAATAGGTCTAGTTGGTTTTTCTTTAGGAAGAGAATTGAGAAACGCCAATGTGTCTCTGTACTCTTTATCGACATTCTGTTTTGATATGGCTATTCTGTTCCTAGCCTCCTGTTGCATTTTGTGATGCAGCTTGTCACTGTTATCAACTATTGAAGTCTCCTTAATAGCATTCGAGTAAGCATCATTGTCGGTATTGTGATCGCGAACGACTATTCTGTCAAGATTGTGTGGAACATCTCTCGTGTCTCTAGTGTTATGATCGTACATTGTGACAGAATTTTTCTTACCGAGCGAGATATTATGATCCACTGATTTACTGGATCGGTCAATATTTGACCTACCTGAAACTTGATTATTTGGAGATTTAATTTCTAGTGAAATTTATAACTGATGAATGATAATATGTGTACAAGCAACAATATACATGAAGCAAATACTAAATTAATAAAGGAAATTATATTATACTTTTGTGACCTCTTCTACAAGTGATTGATTCGCTTTGATCATTCTAATGAACAACAGATAAACGAAAAACTAAACCCAAATAGGAAATACATGTGAAAATAATTTAATTTTAATTAAACGTAATTAAATTCGACAAGCCTTTTATAGGAAACAATGAAATAACTAGGGACGTTGAAGTCTATTAAAAGTAATTACTGTAATTACAATAATTACTAGGAGTGTTTTGTGGAAATGAAAATAAATGACTTCTAACAAATGCCTTTATGTAAGCAATGTGAATATACATTGTCACCTGGAGTTCTGTGCTTAGGGTGACATTTACTGTGGGGAGTCCACGAACAGAGTTTACATCTGTCAAAACTCAAAGTTAGATTTTTTAAACCAGATCGTAATGTTGAATATTTGTTTATTGAAAACATATTTGATTTGCATAGGCCATTTTGATGAACACGGTCATTTTTATGCGAACAGAATTCACAATTTATCTCAGCTCTCCAACGGGGTACTGGTATAACTTGCTCATCGAGGACGTGACAAATATCAGGAAATACATTACCATCTGTACGTGAAGCCCTCATTTTTAGTAACGTATGCTTTATGCTCAGTAGTTCGTCTGGTTTTTTTCTTTGATGATTTGTTGTATCAGGTTCTCGTAGCCTTAATTGTCTGTTTTGAAGATATTCAGACACTAACGTCAGCGATGGTTTTATAGGGACTTGTTCATCCGGAATGCTTGTGACGCCACCGCGTAAACTTGAGGGCATTTCATCGCTTAACGCAAACAAGTTGAGCCTTTTGCTTTTATCAGATTTTTCAACATTGTCATTGGTAAAGTTTTTAGCACTATCGTCAATTGGTATAGATAATGTGGGTACCTCTGGTTGCCATCCATTATCGGTCTGTTCACTCTCCCACTGAGTACCCATATCATTTTTAGCCAAAGGATTAGGTTTATCTTGATGACTGTTCTCTGTATTAGTGTTAACGTCACCAGTCACTTTTTCAATCGCATTGGTGTTTTTATCGCTTGCTTCGTTAAAATTTTTTGAAGACGATGACTTCATCAGAATGTTCGCCAGATTGGCTGATTTTTCCCGACTTAACTCATTAGCAGCCTCCCTGGAAATTTACAATAATTCAGAATTTAACTAAGGCCATTATAAATATCTAATTTAAGATAATATTTAAGGCTTCAAATGCAAACAGATCAATTCGCTCTGTCTATATACATATGTAACAAAAACTAGCCACAAGTCCATTCGTATTAGTATTTTAAATTAATATGCAAACAACATTGATCAGATTTAATCATGTAATCAGAGGTCTGTCACAGATGTGTCACTACTCTCGAGGACTGAGGTGATCGCCTCAAGGGTAATGTAGGTACTATGATAAGTTATATCTCACACAATGCAATCAGATATAAACTATACGCATTGATATGGATTAAAAGGACCAAGTTACAAGAACTTTGGAATGTTTTTTTAAGAACTCTTGTTTGCTAATAATTTCGATTGTGATTTATAGGTTTCATTTTAACGAACAGAGAAGTACATTTCTATTTGACTTGATTATAGAAAATCACTGTAACTATAATAAGTCGTACCTCGCTTGTAATTTCCTATCTAATAATTTCTTTTGTTCATCCAACTTTTCTTGTTTCTTCCTTCTCAACTCTGCAACGGCCTCTTTACCGCGTAATTTTGATAAATCCTTCTTGTCTGGTATATCTGAAAGGAATTCAATAACACTCTTTTGGCAATAACTAGGGTCGGACCATAGATCTGATTTCATTATTTTTTTGTTGTTTTTAAGTTTAGACTTCAATTTTGTATTCGTTTTTTTTTTACCAGCTGTGAATAAGACTACAACAGAAGGTTTAGTTTCAGTCTGCTGTTTTTAGCCAGATACTAGTATTGACAGTTAAATTTTTTTCCTTATCTTTTATATGATCTGTAATCATGGTTATTGTTGTTGGTCACTGTTCACATGGGAAACTTAAATTTTTTTTTTGAGACATTTACACAGTGACAGACAATACCAAACTAGGTAAAGCCTTAACTACAATCACAGACAACTGGATAAACAACATATGTAATTTTCGAAATACACATCTATATAGATAATTTTCCAACTATACAGACAACATATACACAGGCTCATCAAACAAATATTTGTCCTGGGTAGGAATGGAAGCCATAACCTCCGGCTTGGTGGTCAGCTGCACTGAGCACTGGGCCAACAAGCCAGACTAATTACTAATAAATAGCATATATGGTTACTACTAGTGTGTTAAAAAACTTGACGAGCCATATGAGTGGTTACAGAAAAACGACTATATGAATTATAAACAGTCTGGAAATACAAATTTGGCCGTGAATCGCATAATAGATAATCAATAATCTTGTTATATTCCATTTTACCTGCTACATTAACTTCAGAGGCATTTTTGTGACTGGCCCCAACATTCTCCAGTCGTCTTGAATACACCTGCTCCAAGCGGTTCACAAGTTGCTCTTGCCGTTGCAGGTATATTTTCTCTTTGTTTGAATCTACGTTTGTTACATTCCTCAGTTGTTCGACCTTAGCGCGTCTTCTAATTTTCTTTGCTATATCCTTTGATTGTTCCCTAACCTATGCGAAAGAAACCATCGTATATTTTTAATTAACAAGTGACAAGGACCTGGTCATTTAATGTCGTAAACAGGAGTTAAACAGAATAAGTCATAGAATAGCAAACCTGTTGTAGCCGCAACTTTCGAAGTCTAAGAAATTCGTTTGTTTTCAAATTGTCACCTTTGGAAGTCATTGTCACATTTACAGACTAACGAGGAAATACGTAAAGTGTTTAATTTAGAGGTATACTGGTATGTTTAATTTCATGCCAGAAAACTATTTTAAACACCAGCAACAAAACAATTTCAAACTTTAAGACATAAGTCACAACGTACTTTCGTTTCATTTCGAATTCATAAATGTCTTGTCTTGACGACTTGAAATGTCACTGACATAGATTATAAATAAAATATATATTACAGACATAAAATACCGGACGATATTAGCTAATCTGGCAAAGTCAGTTGAAATTGAATGTAATATTACATCCAATTCCGATATATTGTATTGTCAATATAGCTTAGTTTGTCTAATTCTACATCTCATCAACTGAATGGACTCGGCTACTGATACCAATACCAGCTGGGTGCCTGAATGTCAAATATAGTGAAGTAGTGAGTAACTAAATTGTGCACGGCACCCACGCGCGTCCAAATTGAAAGTATGAGTAGAGAGGATTATTAATATTTTTTCCTTTTCTCTAAAAACAATCCAATTATTGTATTTATGGGTAGAGAGCTATGAGAAAAAAAAAGATGTCATTCAGCAAGATTAAGTATAGACTACGGTCCTAAGGTTTCCTTTCGTCCGTTTATTCGTTTTAGTATAATTTGTAAATAGGTAAAAATGTTAAGTCATATCACTCTTTACGCAGACGATACTTGTCTATTTTATTTCGGCTCATCCATACATAA